>MU681122.1:37110-95079 GCA_026770625.1 Nicotiana glauca | reverse complement strand
AAAATATGAAATATAAATACGAGTCAAAAGAATATTGAAAAACAAAATAAAAATGAAAATGAAAAAGGAAGAAAAGAAAGAAAGAGGGAAAAGCCGTAACAAAAGAATTGGCAAAGCAAAGGAAAAAGGCAAGAATAAAAGAAAATCCATAATTGAGAAAGCCGGGATGACGCATGTGGCCGAGCAAAATTGTTTAAGTGCATCTATGCTCCCAATGTGCGATTATTGATTAATAATACCCTAACCACTAATGAACGTTGTTGTTGATGAGTACATACATATGATTTTAGCTAGCTGGCATTCTGGCAACTTATCCGTACAATACCCATTCCAAAGATATGTCAAAAATGGTTAGTCAAGAGATCGAAGCTACAATTGTTAACCCAGCTAGGGATGAAGAAACAGTGGATGTAAATGCTATGAAGGAGAAAATGTACAAGCTAAAACAACAAATGGCCGAAATGTACCAGGCCTGGGCGAAAGGACAACTCTTACCCACATATCCTGCCAATCCCGTTTATGTTCCTCCACCAGTTCAAACACAGGACCCTCCTACCGCAAATTCTTCCCCTGCTTACCCTACATATCCACCATATTATGTAACCACTTCTCAAACACCACCACCTCCTCCACCACCAAAACAAATCCCACCACCACCACCACCAGTTGCTCCTGTGTACGTGGATCCTCCACCTGCCACGTTACACAAATATTCAAGTGAACCTCTGTTCCACACCCAAAAAAACCACTACTATCCACCAGAACCTACTTTTATACCTCATGAGAAATACCCTTACATTCCTCTCATTGATATATCTGAGGAAGAGAAACTACCCAAGAACCCCGAACAGGAGGAAATGATTCGAAAAGTAAAAAGTCTGGAACAGTCGTTCTGAAACATGCAAGGTCTTGGAGGGCAAGTAAGTATGGCTTATAAATACATGTGCCTGTTTCCAGAAGTCCAACTACCTGTGGGTTTTAAATTGCCAAAATTTGATCTTTATGATGGGCATGGAGACCCCGTGGCCCATTTGAGGGGGTTTTGTAGCAAAATGAGGGGTGCTGGAGGAAAAGATGAATTGCTAATGGCATATTTCAGCCAGAGCCTCAGTGGATCAGCCTTGGAGTGGTACACTAGGCAGGATCACACCCGTTGGTATATTTGGGACGACTTAGCTCAGTCTTTTGCAAATCACTTCTAATATAATTTGGAGATTGTTCCTGACCGACTCTCCTTGACAAAGATTGAAAAGAAGCCTGGAGAGAGCTTTAGGGAATACGGATTCAGATGGAGAGAGCAGGCCGCGAGAGTCGATCCACCTATGAAAGAGGGTGAGATGGTGGATTATTTTTTGCAAGCTCTAGAGCCGACCTATTATGGACACCTGGTGTCAGCTGTTGGAAAGACATTCAATGAAGTTGTCAATATGGGAAGTATGGTAGAAGAAGGGTTAAAGTCTAATAAGATCATGAGCTATTCAGCAATAAAGGCGACAGCCCAAGCCATTTAGACTGGCACTGGAGGGGTTCTAGGATAGAAGAAGAAAGAAGAAGTAGTTGTGGTGGAAGCAAGGACATGGTCCAGGGGTCCTTCCCCTTACTATCATCAACCCCGTCCACATCACCAACCCTACACACATACACCATATGGCCCACCACAACATTATTATCCACCTCCCGTTCCCCATTTTTCAGTTAACCACGCCCAAACTTATCCTCAACCCCAAGCACCATGGCGTGCACACAATCCTCATAACACCTACCATAGCCAAAATACATACCCACCTCCCAGAACATACAGAAACCCCGATGGAACTGGTTTCCGCCCAAACCCTGCTGCCAGAAATGATAGATTGTAGAAGAAAAAGACTTTCACTCCGTTAGGAGAATCCTACACCAGCCTATTCCACAGGTTGAGGCAGCTTGGAGTATTAAATCCAATTGAACCAAAAATCCCAAACCCACCACCAAGGAACCTGGACCATTCCATCAGTTGCGGATATTGCTCAGGAGCTCCGGGGCATGATACGGAGAAATGTTGGCATTTGAAGACTGCTATTCAGGAACTCATTGACACTAGGAGAATTGAAGTGCAGGCTCCCAAAACTCCTAATATTACGCAGAATCCCTTACCGACTCATCATGAGTCTCACATGATTGAGTTGGTACAGAGGGGAGAGTGCAAAAAGCCATCTCAGACGGTGATGATGATCAAAGCAAGTGAAAGTTAAGGACTTGGCAAATCTGTGCAAGAGTGCATCTGCACTTGGATTTGTGCAGACCGCACATCCTTTTTGTGGACAGCACTTGAAATTGTACGAACCGCACTTGACCATATTTCTACCACATGTTACTAGTTTGAAACCCTACTGCTTCTATAGTGTCCTCCAATGCAAACATAACACTTAACTACTTGTGAACTTGCATAAAACTGACTACTCTCTTTTTGTGTACACAGATAATGGTGTGATCAAGAGGAAGAGGTGAATCATCCAGTGGAAGGGGAGAACCAGGGAAAGTTAGAGGAAGGGGTGCCATGCACCCAAGTGCACAGAAGGCCATATCAAAGAAAACAACTACAGGCTGAGGGAGAGGTTGAATATTCTCAGATTCAAGTTCTTATGTCCTCCTGTCTAGGAAAGCTTTCGAAGTAAATTCTATGACTCTACCTAAAGAGCACAATGAGGAATAGACTAGGCCATATGGGCAGTTTGATATAACGGCCTGACCGGTTGTTTTGAGCATTTGCATTCCATTTATTTATTTGAAATTTTGCATAGCTTCATAGAATTCATTATAGCTTGTGTGAATCATTGGTTATGGTTTTTATGTGATTCGTGATTGATTTGGTAGAATAATTCTCATTTTAGAAGCTTTAAGTTGGAAGAGTTGACCAAGTTTGACTTTTATGTCATTGAACCCAAATCGAAGTTTTTGTGGTTCCGTTAGCTGTAGATGGTGATTCTGGACTTGGGTTATGCCCGGATTTTCATTTGGATGTCTCTAGAATGTTGCGACACTATTTGGCGAAAGTTGGCAATTTGGAGTTTTGGAAAGTTCACAAGTTTGACCGGAGTTAACCTTGATGATATCGGGTTTGGATTGTTGATTCGAGAAGTGGAATAGGTTCTTTATGTAATTTGGAACTTTTGTGCAAATTTTGAGGTAATTTCGGGTTGATTTGTTATAGTACGACAGGAGTTTTGGATGTTGAAAGTTCAAAAATTCATTAAGATTGATTTAAGGTGTGATTCATTATTTTGATATTGGTATGTGTGATTTGAGGCCTCGAGTACCATTTTATGTTATTGGACTTGTTAGCATGTTCGGATGGGGTCCCAAGGGGCTTGAGTGTATTTCGAGGTGGTTTCAGATGGATTTTGTATTGTTAATTACTGGTGTCTTTGCAGAGAATGGGAGCCGCAAAGCTAGACTCACGATCGCATAGAGGAAATATGAACTGGGCTGTTTATCTCTTCATACTCATGAGTGATAGGCCGTGAAGGCTTATACTGTGGACTGGACCTTCGCCTTTGCATTATCGAATCGCGTTCGTGCTGGTTTGCTGGGAACATGGAATCTCTTCTTCACATTCGCATGTCATGAGGCACGTTTGCGTTCTGTTGGCAGTTGTGTGGATCGCGTTAGTGTGAGTTGTGTCAGTTGTTCTTTGCGAAGGTAATCCGACGATCGCGATGGGTAGTGCTAGAGCAATGCTATAAAGTACTTTATTTCAAAAGTTTTTGGTCATTTTATCATATTTCGAGTTATGGAGCTCAGATTTGGGTGATTTTGGAGGTAATTTTCAGCACATGGATTGGAGTAAGCATTTTCTACTCGATTTTGATAACATTACATGATTCCATCTTCGATTTTAGCATTTGATTGATGATTTCAAAGAAAAATTAAGAGATTTAGTGTAACTTTTCTAAATCGAATATTTCATATTTGAACATCGATTCTGAGTCAGATTTGAGTGAAATTAGTATGGTTGGACTCATATTCGAATGTGTTGTCGGCATTTGTGAGTTTTTTGGGGATCCAAGGTACCGGCCCAAGTTTGACCTTTTGGTTGACTTTGCACTTTTGATTAAAGATTTGACTTTTATCTATTGGGTTTGTTTCCTTTGGAAATTATTTGATGTTTTTGAGTTGGTTTTGACTAGTTTCGAACTGTTCGGAGGTCGATTTGTGCGGGATGGCGCTTATAGAGTATTGTTTGGCTTGATCGGATTTGGTTTAGATTACTTGAGGTTAGTATCTTATCTAAATTTGGTTGAGGCGTTAGTTACCTGAGTTATTTGTGATGGCTACATGCTATGGGTGTGCACGTGTGTAGGGATTGCATCCATGTGCGAGAACCAGGGTATTTATCCATGGTTGGAGTAGTGTTTAGGCTATGATATGACTTAAATTGATTTTTAAGCTTTAAGCTGTGATGTTCTCATATTTGTAGCCTGATTATGAACTATTTGGTCCATGTTTGAGATTACATAGAGGCTAGTTCCCTGAATGAACTTGATATTTGCTATTTTCATGAGAAAATAACCAGTTTGAGCTGTGATAGGACACTTTGCACATGCATACACTTTAGTATGTCCTTATACCAGTCCAGGAGCATAAAATTTGATATCCATTCATCATATACGTGTATTCTTGTATATTTGCTTCTGTTGGATATGATTTGGACTGGATTCCTATAAACACGCCAGGTGGATTGCGTTTTCATACCTGTGACAATGCCGAGTAGAAGATACTAGAACAAACCACGTATCCTAGAAGCTCATAAACCATTGTATTTCTTCTTAAGTATCCCATAATGTCGCAACCGAAATACCCACTCTAAAGAGACATTCTATAAATCTGAAGTTGTTTCTATAACCTCTCCAGTACTAAAATTTAGAATCATTAATAACACAGAAATACAGCAAGTCCAAGCATTATCCTATGAAAAATCTCAAATCTTAATCATATACAAGTTCCGAGGAACCCTTCAATACCATATATACATCTTAGGCCAAAACTGATATAACACCTGACCCTGCAATCTGATCGTCAATAGTGGACTCCCCCACACACCAACCATAAGATACCTCAAATTAACTACTAAGAGCATGCCCATCCTGTGACAGTCAAGCCCATTTCCCCAAGTGCCTTGAATGACAATATGTACCTTTAACTAATTATAAGACCCATACAAAACCCACAGTCTCTAGAACGACCAACTATCCTTATATCAATACCCTTTTATGTCTCTACCACGATCGCGATGATTAGGCAACCAATTAAATCTTCCCAAGCTCGTACTTATCAATCAAATGCCAGAAGTCATTACACCCCCACATGGACAATTGAATGATCTATCAATACATATGCATCCTTAGTCTGGACAACATCTAACGACAATGATCGAGCATTCATGGCCCTCTCGTAACTGTCAGAGCAAAGCATATACCGGGTGTTCAATATTAATACACGAGTGGATGAAAAGGAATATAATATATAAGCTTCAAGTTGAATCAATGCCGCATGATAAGGAATGAAATAAGTGAAATTTCCTAATAGTTCTGTAGCCTCTTGAAGATAAGTACAGACGTCTCCACACCGATCCGTGAGACTCTACTAAACTTGCCTACAACTCGTAGCACCTTCCTAGAGATCTGATACTAAATTGTCACGATCCCATTTTCCTACCTTAGAATATCGTGGTGTCACCTAGTCTCTAAGCCTAGTTATAAGCCTAATCAACAATGAAACATTATAGAAATAGCGACTAAAATGATTTATAATAACTCCGATGCAAATCACAATACAACATTCCCAAAACCTGGTGAAATTGAGTCATAAGCTCTACAAAAATGTACTAAAACCTCTAATACAACATTGTCTCCAGCCGTGCAGACATAACTCTCAACAAAACGATCAAAAGTACCTGGATCTGCACAAATAAATGCACAAGTGTAGCATGAGTACACCACAACGGTTCCCAATAAGTATCAAGCCTAACCTCGGTAGAGTAGTGATGAGGCCAAGTCAAGACGCCCACCAGATATAGAAACTTGTACAAGATATAACATAAAACTAACAATATAAGGACAATAATTTACAATTAACGACCAACAACAACAACAACAACAACAACCCAGTATAATCCCACAATTAAGGACCAAAATAAATGGAAACTCAAATGCCTGCAATAGGTAGATGGTTAATAGAACAACCGAATAATCAGAACACTAATGGGATATGAATGAACTCAATAAGGAAAAAATAGATAACAACTCAATTAATCAAATCATTCTCAACGCATACACTTGCAGCAAGATGTACCCCGAGGTACTAATCCTTGAAATCACAAATCATGATCCATACTTTTCAAATCTTCCATGTATGAAACCTCGTGCCCACAATAACAATCAACATCGCGTGGCAAGGTCCTAGTGCTACTATGTACATTGCATCTGCATCAATATCAATATCAATTAAGATGATCTAGAGATATATTTAAACACACGAAGAATAATAATAATCTTGGATAAAATGAGGAGTCAAATGACATAATATATTTATTTTAGGATTCAAATAAAGTAAAATAAAGGGAAGGTTGTGCAAATAGAGTATCAGATGGGTTTAGTTTAGAAATTAATAAGATAAAGTAAAAATATCGTGTTTAAACAAAATAAGACCTCTGTTGAATTAACAGGCTAAATATAGAATTTGTTAGAAATAAATGATAACAATTTTAAGTGAAGTAACATTACTAGGGGATGAGTAAAGTTTGAGAACCTAATTAAAGTAAAAATGTGATTACCATCGGAAAAAAATAAGGCACTGAGTGAGGTAACGCGTTCTATCTTAAGAGACACATAGAATAATACATGTTAATAAATTTTTTATTAAAAATTATTATGTTACAAACAACTCAACAGAATATGAGATAATGACCCTATGCAAGTAAATTCACCTTGACATTTCAATTTACCATGTAATAACGGAGGCATGTATTGGCATATTAGAGTAGCACAATAATCCACAATAATGCATGACTCTCACAAGAAGTCACTATCGTTCCAATACTGAATTAACAATGGTCAACCAAATATGATCAAACACCACTGAAGTAATTTAAGGAAAAACAATAACCGTCCAACAAATAAAATGTTCCAACATAGAATTACAACATATCAACTTGTAGCGGCGTGTAATCCAATCCCTCATAATAATAACAATATATATTGCGGCGTGTAACCCGATCCCACACAATAATAATAATATCTATTACGGCGTGCAACCCGATCTTACCTACAGCATACCATCCTTCCTTACTCCATACCATATCATTTTAATACAGTTGCAACGTGAAACTCGATCCCACACAATAATAACAAAATTTATTGCGGTGTACAACCCAAACTCCCGAACAATATGAAATTAGTAAACAAGCTAGAACTAACTATGACGTATCACAAAATTAAACGTAATAAAGAAAATAAACAAAGAAGGTCACAACCGGATAAAATAGTTAAGTGATGACTCATAAAGTCAAATAGCGAGTAACGGCGCTTAATAAATAAGGCCGCAATTACAAAGAATCAATCAACAATTAAGGCATGTAACGAATAAGGCATGAATTCAACAAGTTATGACAATTAAAAATTAAAGAAGTTAAGGAGTAAACTTGACAAATAAAAGATAGAACATGTACTTATAACTTCAACTAAGGCACATAAGAGCAAATTCAACAATGAAAGATATAATATGTTGTGACAAATACAATTAAACACATAGAAGAAATCTAGAAGTCTACACAAGTTAAATACCACATATAAGCCCGTGTATATTCTTATCACCTCGTATACACGTCTTCCACATAATTCAAATGGTAACATCATCCAAAACCTAAGGGGTAGTTTCTCCCGCACAATGTTAATAAAAATACTTACCTCAATTAGGCCAATACATCACTCAAAATAGCTTTTTCTTCTAAAATTCACCTCCGCTTGGCTCAAATCTAGCCAAAAATAATTTAATATTAACAAATAATGCCAGAGTCACAATTTTCGGTAAATAAAGTTACAAATTTCAACTAAAATCAAAACTCAACCCAAAAGTCAATCGCCAACCCGCACCTCGGAACCCGACAAATCTTACAAATTCCGAAAACCCATTCAATTACAAGTCCAACTATACAAATATCACTCAAATCTTACTCCAAATTAAGTTTAAAAATAAAACTAATCACTTTAGGAAAATTTAGACATAAACCCCAAATTTCTCTTTTAAAATCATCAATCAAATGCCAAAATTGAAGACGGAATCATGAAATATAATCAAAACTGAGTCAAAAATACTTACCCCAATCCATATGGAGAGAATCCTATCAAAAATCGGCCAAATCCAAGCCCCCCACTCAAAATGTGATAAAATAACAAAAGCCCTTGAAATAGAGTACTTATAATTCTGCCCAGGTATTCCTCTTACGCGATCGTGGAACACATCTCGTGATCGCGGAGTACAAAATCACTGCCCAGAGAAAAGAGTTACGCGTTCGCGAAAAACACCTTGCGAACGCGATGAACAATTTGGCCAACTTTCGCGAACGCATACCAAATCTCGCGAATACAATGAGCAACATCCCACCAGCTTCCAATTCCCTTACGCGAATGCGGAACTTTCAACGAAAAGTAGACAACAACTAGTTGAATCTTCATGATCGCGTGCCCTCTGTCACGTCTGCGATGAGGAAAATCATTGAGCTCTCAGAATCACTTCGCGACCGTGAAGAACGACAAGCACACCAGAAACCAGTAACTCTAAACCAGTCCAAAATGATCAGAAACCACCCCGAAACTCACGTGAGACCTACGGGATCCCGCTCGAACATACCAACAAGTCCCATAACATAACACAGACCTACTCGATACCTAAAATCACATCAAACAAAGTCAAAGCTACGAATCTCACCTCAATTCAAGATTAATGAACTAATGAACTTTCATCTTCTACAACTCGCGTCGAATCATGCCAAATCAACTCGGCATGAGCTCAAATTTCAATACAAGTCCCAAATGACACAATGGGGCTATACAAGCTCCTGGAATTACAATCTGAGTCTGACATCAACAAAATCAACCCTCGGTCAAACCTCTCAACCTTTCAAACTTTTAACTTTCTAAATTGAGTTGGAAGTACTCACTTTACTCCCTGCACCATGTGTGCAGATCTAGGTTCTTTTCATCAGGCGGAGTGAGTTTGGTCGATTTGGAGTTTCCTCTCGGGAGTTATTCGAGGTAGCTGCACGGCGTTCGCAACCGAGGATTCTCCCTTCTATCTTTTCCTTTATTTTTGCATTTTTCAGTATTAGTCAGACTTGTAGTAGGATGATATACTGTCTTTAGAGGCTCACGGTCGTGACACCGGGTCCTAGTTGGGCTGTTTCGGTGTATTTGTCAGATTGTTCGTATTATACCATTATTTCGAACTTTTACTTGGAAAAGTATTGTTTTTATTTGCTTGGTTAATTGGGGAAATTGCTATGAATGGTCGGGCTTGCCTAGTAGTGTGTTGGGCACCATCACGACCGGGTTGGGGTCGTGACAAGTTGGTATCAGAGCCTAGGTTACTAGGTCTCACGAGTTATGAGCAGGTTTAGTAGAGTCTCGCGGATCAGTACGGAGACGTCTGTATTTATCCTCGAGAGGCTGCAGAACCTTTAGGAAAACTTCACTTTCTTGGAATTCTTATCGTGCGTACTTGATTCAGCTTGAGATATAACTCTTGAAATTCCGTCCACATGTCTGTATGCGCACATGAGCGCTCGGTATTATAAGTGCCCTGATGGCTGGTGATTCCCCAATCGAGGGGCGAGATGTGATCCCATGAGTTCGATGTTGGGCCAGTCTAGAGGACTTGAGGCCGGATCTTGCCTATGGTTGGAGCACTGAGGTGCTGATCGTGTGAGCAAGTGTTTTGAACTTATACGTTCGGCATTGTCGCTATTAGCCGGAATGGCGGTTTGGTACTCACGTGATGAGTATGTTAGTACTGTGAGATGTTATTATATGACTTCATAATGACGAAGGAGTCTGCAGGATAGTAGATAGACTGTTAAGTGATTCGATCCTATTGTGGCTTGATGTGCAGTCCATAATATGGGCGCGTGAAGAATATTTTCGTATCTCCTAGTTGGAAGTTAAGTGCAATACTTGTGGCGGAATGAGTTCAAACTCAAGAAGACTAAAATGGCTGTGTTATGTGTATACTGGTGGAAGGTGTGCTGAAATACTAAATTGAGGCGAAGTAGGTGGGATATCTCTTGCGGAATGTTCTTAAGGGGTACAATGCTATGACGGGTCATTAAATAATATGACTATTTGTATGCATGTTGTAATCATGTTCAGGCCTTATAGTGATATTGGATGAGATGGCCCTCATGATATTAATTTGCTCATTTTGTGCCTTAATTCATTTTTTAACAATTATATTTGTGCACATTATAACACGTGTTGGGGCATGAATAACGTACGTTCTTCCCGGTAATATACCCTCAATAGCAATTGTGTAAAAGTAACCAAACCTAATCTAATATAGAATACATATTCTCATTAGGCCTTCAAAAAGCCCCAAACCAAATCTGATAAATTCTAATCAAATAAATGGCCTTCCAAAAATCAACCTATCCATAACGTATTCCATCAGTTATCCTATTCTCAACATTTCTTCACAATCCACAATCAAGGAATAGTCCACCTACGAGGACATCTAACCTCAAATCCTCATGAATACCAGAATCTCCATACCCAATCTCAACCCCGCCACTCCAATGGCTAATACATCACTTATACTCCATCGTCTTATGGAAAATACCCATATAGACCTTTCATGCCATGTAGAAAAACTTGAACCTCATAAGCCCTTAAACCAAGCGATCATTGTAACACTAGTCAAGCATCCGCAAGTCAAAACACAAGGTGCCCTCCTAAAATACAGGCTCTTCACTTGTGATATCCAATAGTTCCAGCATTCTCTTAACTTTTGATATCCTTCTAGGAGAAAACCATAATGCACAACATATTTCTCATGCTAGTAGAAATTAGCAAGCTCAAGTTATGGTCGACACCATCGAGAACTCTCCAAAATCTGGCCGCAATTTAGCAAGCCCTCAAAACTAAATTTCTTTAACTCAACCAAGTCACGCAAACCGTCAAACACAAGAGTGCTTTATTGCTATGTTGTCCCAGCGCCACCGAGCTGGCCTATTTCTTTGAATCCTCCTCGACTTTTTTGCAGGCCAATATTTTTCCTTATCAGGATATGGCGGTCATAACCAAAGATGAATGCAAAAGATCCTACCATGGACCACTTAGTCCAAAAGCTCATAAACCACTATATTTCTTCTGAAGCACCCTAAAATGTCGCAGTAGAAATACCCATTCTGAAGAGACTTTTTGTGAATCTAAAGTTGTTTCTCTGACCTCTCTGATACTCAAATGTAGAATTATTAATGAAGCAAAAATACCACAAGTCCCAGCATTATCCCATGAAAATCTCAAATCTTAATCGTATACAAGTTTCATGGAACCCTTCAATACCACATTTACATCTCAGTCTAAAACTGATATAACACATGACCCTGCAATCTGATCGTCGATAATGGACTCCCCCACTTGGAGCGAAGCCATAGGAAATAGTATCTGATGATCCATAATACAATCATTCATAGCTCGTGCAACACCAACCATAAGATACCTCAAATTATCTACTAAGCGCACGCCCATCCTCGTGACAGGCACGCCCGTTTCCTCAAATGCCTTAAATGAAAATATGTACCTTTCACTAAATAGAAGACCCATGCAAAACGCATAGTCTCTAGAACCACCAATTGTCCTTAGATCAACACCCTTTCATGCCTCTACCATGATCACGACGACTAGGAAACCAATTAAATCTTCCCAAGCTCGTACTTGTCAACCAGATGCCAGAACCCGTTACACCCCAATGTTAACAATGGAATAATCTATCAATACATCTATATCTTTACTCTGGACAACACCTCAAAATAATGATCTAGCATCGACCCCTCATACCTCGTCTGTAAGATCATGAACCGTCGGCGCATAGCTGATACCTAGTACGTAATATCATACACGAGTCAATGCAACGAAATATAAGATATACACTTAAATTTGAGTCAATGTCGCACGATAAGGAACGAAAGAAGTGAAATTTCTTAATAGTTATGTAGCCTCTCGAAGATAAGTACAATTGCTCCGCACTGATCCGCGAGACAATACTAAACTTGCTTACGACTCGTAGAACCTATGAACCTAGAGATTTGATACCAACTTGTCACGGTACTATTTTCCCATCTTAGGATGTCATGATGGAACATAGTCACTAAGACTAGGTAAGCCTAATCAACAAGGAAATATTATACAAATAGCGACTAAAATATGAAATAAAGCTGAAAATACTTATAATAACTCCAATGCAAAATCACAATACAACATTCCCAAAACTCGGTGAATTGAGTCATAAGCTCTACGGAAATGTACTAAAACCTCTAATACAAGACTATATGATAAAAGGATAAACAATAATAGGAAGCTAACTGAAGGTTACTCCAAGGACTGCAAATGTCGAGAAGGTATACCTTGAGGTCTCTAGCCGCGCAGACATAACTCTCAAGAACACGACCAAAAGTACCTGGATATGCATAAAAATGTGTAGCAATGTAGCTTGACTACACCACAACGATGCCCAGTAAGTATCAAGCCTAACCTCAGAATAGTAGTGATGTGGCCAGGTTAAGACACCTACCACACATAGAAACATGTACAAAATAAAACATAAAACTAACAATATAGGGACTATAATCTTTAATGAATGGAAAAAATAAATGGAAACTCAAACACCGGCAAGAAGTGGATGAGTAATAGAACAATCGCATAGTTAGAACACCAATGGGATATGAACGAACTCAATGAAGGAAACAGATAACAACTTAATTGATCAAATCGTTCTCAACGCATGGACTTGCAATAAGATTTACCCTGAGGTACTACTCCTCGAAATCACAAATCATGACCCACAATTTCCAAATCTTGCACGTATGGCACCTTGTGCCAAAAATAACAATCACCTTTATAGAACAAAGTCCTCGTGCAACCATGTAGATTGCATCCACATCAATATCAATTAAGATGATCGAGAGATATATTTTTAAAAAAAATAAAGCATAATAACAATCTTGGATAAAATGAGGTGTTAAATGAGATAATATATTTATTTTAGGATTTAAACAAAGTAAAATAAAGAACAGGTTATGCAAATAGAGTATCAGATGGTTTTAGTTTAGAAATTAGTAAAATAAAGTAAAAATGTTATATTTAAACAAAATAAAATCTCAATTGAATTAACGGGTTAAATATAGAATTTTTTAGAAATAAAATGTGATAACAATTTTAAGTGAAGTAACATTATTAGGGTGATGAGTAAATTTTGAGAACCTAATTAAAGTACAAATGTGATAACCATTCAATAATAGTAAGGCGCCGCGTGAGATAATGAGTTCTATCTTAAGAGACACGCAGAACAAGACATATTAATAATTCTTTTATTTAAAACAATTATATTACCAACAACTCGACAAAATATGTGAAAATGACACTACGCAAGTAAATTCACCTTGAAATTAAATTTACCAAGTAATAATAATAATATCTATTGTGGTGTGCAACCCAATCCCACACAATAATAACATTATCTATTGTGGCGTGCAACTCGATCCCACCTATATCATACCATTCGTCCTTATCGCTCCATGTCACATTGTAACGGCCTAACTAATCGTTTTGAACATTTGTACTTCGCTTGGTTTTTTATAGCATGAGTAGCTCTGTATGATGCATTAGGACTTATGTGTCGCCGGATTTAGTTTTTAGGTTATTCAAAATTGATTTGGAAGAATGATTCTCAACTAAAAGCTTTAAATTTGAAAGGTTTGACCAAGTTTGACTTTTTAGTATTTTACCTAGGATTAGATTTTCGGATGGTTCTGTTAGCTTCGTTGGGTGAATTTGAACTTAGGAGCGCGTCCAGATTGTGATTTGGAGGTTCGTAGTAGAATCTGGCTTGAAATGGCGACATCTGGAATTTTGGAAAGTTTGACTGTGAGTGGAGTTTTTGATATCAGGGGGGTTGCGATTTTGGAAGTTGGAGCAGGTCCCTAATGTCAAATTTTACTTGTGTGCAAAATTTGAGGTCAATCAGACGTGATTTGATAGGTTTCGACATCGGTTGTGGAAGTTTGAAGGTTTAAGTTCAGTGATTTCAAATTAAGGTGTGATTCATTGTTTCAATGTTGTTGTGTGTGTTTTGAGGCCTAGAGTAGGTTTGTGTTATGATATGGGAGTTATTGGTATATTCTAATGGGGTCCCAAGGGGATCTGGTGAGTTTCTGATAGGTTTGATTGTGTGCGCTCGGTTTTTGTTAGTTTAGAGCCGTTCGGAGGTCGGAACGTGTGAGATGGCATTTTTAAAGCATGCTTGGCTTGATAGGTATTGTAATTGGCTTGTGTGACATAATTAACTCTTCTAAACTTAGTGTTGTGGGTATAAAACCCGAATTATGTGCTACGTGATCGGTGTTGAGGTGACGCGCATGCTAGGTGACGGGCGTGTGGGCATGCACCGTGTGAATTGTGACTTCGTTACTTCAGTGGTACTTTATAGTTACCTGACCTTACCTATAATCATGAAATGTCTACGTACTTGAGCTATTGAGATATGATCCATGTTAGACACCATGTCTAGGCTACATGTTGATCCTGTTGGGACCCACTGAGGTCATTTATGTTGTTGAGTTATCTGCTTTCATTGTTTTATATACTCAATCATACGCATTCATAAGCATATCATATCTCAGTCTCTGCTATTATTTATTGATACATCACATCATCATTTTCGGAATAGTTTCATGACATTGCGAGACCGAGAGAGAGAGAGACTGGAGAGATTAATGACTGAGTGAGGTCGAGGGCCTGATTGTGAGGATATTGATACTATAGCATGTGAGTTATCCGTGTGTATTCTAATATTGATACTATGGCACGTGAGTTGTCCATGTAGATTATAGCGCTTGGGTTGTAGGAGCCCCTCCAAAGTCTGTACAGACCCCTAGTGAGCGCGATTGATTATATTGAGGAACGAATCTTCCCTAGACATGGATCTTGTCCGAAGCATTTATATACCTGGAGATAGATCTTCACCATGGGGCCGGATTGGCCTTCCTCGGTACTGAGTGATTGATGGTCAGTGATTTATATATTCCGGGATGGATCTTTCCAGGGCCAAATTGGCCATATACAATACCGAATGGCTGAGTATGATAAGTGGAATGTCTGAGACAGTGAGATTCAGTACTCTGAGAGCGTGAGTACATGATTTATCTCTGAGATGCATGGCATTTGCATGCACATATGACATACAGGCATAGAGATGCATTTTTCCTCATGTTGTACAGTATCAGGTCATTCATGACTTTTTACACACATTGATATGTGGGCATAGAGAGGTATTTCACACATGCTATCTCGAAAGAAAATGAAACATCTTACTTACTGTGAAAAGTATTTTTTTTTTGGAAAAATTATAGTTATAAAACTATATTATATTTTTCTATGATTTTGGTAAAAGATTTGGATTTTCACTGATATTCTTAAAAAAGCGGAACTATTTTCGAAAAAGCTATGAAAAAACTAAGCATTTTATCTCTGATTTACTTCCTTATTTATATGTTCTACGTTGTATGAGTTGATGTTGGTTATTGGTGCTTAACCTGACCTATATTCTAGCTCGTCACTACATTCAACCTAAGGTTAGGTTTATTACTTAACAGTACATGGGGTCGGTTTACTGCTACTATACTTCTGCATATTGCGGGCATATATTGGCTGATGTTGTTACTGTGTTTGATGGTTGTTGAATTTGAAGACGTACCTGTGTTCCGGTTGTAGCAGCCTTTTATTCATGGTAGCCGTAGATTTATAAAACTCTGTTTATATACTTTTCAAACAAAAGATGTATTTACTTCATATCAGCTTTGTAAATTCTATTATTAGAAGCTCAAGATTTGTACTACCAGTCCTTGAAAAAGGTATAAGATTCAGATAATTCCTTTGTTTAATTGTCTTTTTAATATTAATGAAATTAGATAGTTATTAGTTGGCTTACCTTGCGGGTTGGGTCAGGTACCATCACGACTAGTGGATTTTGGGTCGGGACACATATCTTTTCAATATCGTTGCGGCGTGCAACCGGATCCCACACAATATGAAATTAGCTAACTAACTATAACCAACTACGTCGTGTCACAAAATTAAATAAAATAAAGAAGCTAAACAAAGAAGTTCACCAATCGGATAAAATAGTTACATGATGACTCACAAAGTCACACAGACAGTAATGACGGTTCATAAATAAAGACAAAATTACAAAGAATCAATTAACAATTAAGGCACGTAAGGGATAAGGTATGAATTCAACAAGTAATTACAATAAACAATTAAAGCATGTAAGGAGTAAACGTGACAAATAAAAGATAGAACATTACTAATAACTTCAAGTAAAGCACGTAATAGCAAATTCAACAATGAAAGATATAACATAATGTGACAAACACAATTAAATACATCAAAGAAGTCTGGAAGTCTATACTAGAAAAATACCATATATAAGCATGTGTACACACTCGTCACCTCATGTACTTCCATATAATTCAAATGGTACTATCACCTAAAACCTAAGGGGTAGTTTTTCCCCAAACAAAGTTAGGCAAGATACTTACCTCAATAGACCGATTCATCACTCAAAATAGCTTTTCCTTTTAAACTTAACCTCCGCTCGGCTCAAATCTAGCCAAAAATAAGTTAATATTAACAAACAATGCACGAGAAACAAAATTTTGGATAAGAAAGTTAGGATCATTAACTAAAATGAAAAGTCAACCGCAAGCCCGCATCTCAAAACCCGACAAATCTTACAAATCCTGACAACTCATTTAATTACGAGTACAACCATACTAATTTCACTCAAATCTAACTCCGAATAAATGTTCAAAATTCAATTATTCACTTTAGGGAAATTTAGACAAAAAATCCCCAATTTCTCTTTTAAATTCATCTATCAAATGCCAAAATCAAAAATGAAATCATGGAATATAATAAAAATCGAGTCAAAAATACTTATCCCAATCCATATGGTGAGAATACTCTCCAAAATCTCCCAAATACAAGCTCCCCAACTCAAAATGTGATAAAATAACAAAAGCCCTCAAAATAAAGTACTTATAATTCTGCCCAGATATTCCTCTTGCGCGATCTCGGAACGCACCTTGTGATCACGGAGCACAAAATCACTTCCCAGAGAAATGAGCTACGCTTTAGCGAGAAACACCTCGTGAACACGATGAAAACTTTGGCCAACATTTGCGAATGGATACCAAATCTTGCGAACACGATGAGCAACATTCCACTAGCCTCCGATCCCCTTACGCGAACATAGAAACTTCAACGCGAACGCAGATAACAAATAGATGAACCTTTACAATTGTGTTCCCACAATTGCATCTGCAATGATAAAAATCTCTAAAATCCCAGAATCGTTTTGCGGTCGCAGCTTCATCTTCGTGATCGCGAAGAATAACAGGCATACCAGAAACCAGCAACTCCAAACTAGTCTGAAATGATTTGAAACCACCCACCCCGAAACTCACTCGAGCCCCTCGGGATTACGTTCGAACATACCAACAAGTCCCATGCATAACACGAACCTACTCAAGCCCTTAATTCACATCAAACAACGTCAAAACTATGAATCTTACTTTATTCAAGTCTAATGAACTACTAAACTTTCAACTTCTACAACTCGTGTTGATCATAGCAAATCAACTCGGAATGACCCCAAATTTTGCATGCAAGTCCCAAATAACACAATGAAGCTATACTAACTCCCGGAATCGCAATCCGAGCTCGATATCAACAAAGTTAACTCCCGGTTAAACCTCTCAACCTTTGAAACCTTCAATTTTTTAATCTTCGCCAAAATGCACCGAATCAACCTACAGACCTCTAAATCCAAATCCAGACATACGTTTAAGTCCAAAATCACTATATGAAGCTATTAAGATCACCAAAATATCATTCCAAAGTTGTCTACACAAAATTCAAACTTGGTCAACTCTTTCAACTTTAAGCTTATCAAGTGAGAATCGTCTTTCTAAACAAATCCCGAATCATCTGAAAAATGAGCCTGAACACACGCAAGTCATAATACATAATACAAAGCTACTTGAGATCGAAGCCACTGAGCAAAACGCTAATTCTCAAAATGACCAGTTTGTTCGTTACATCCTCCCCCACTTAAACATGCGTTCATCCTCGAACGTGCCAAGAGTCGCTCCAAGGCTATCAAATCATTGCATGAGCTCACCATACATACTCCCATGGGTGATCTCACATCACCCCAATCTATTTAAACATTACAACTCAACTTAACTAGAGATCTTACTTTGTCCTTAACCCATAAACCTTAGCACACAATCCTCAGCATCTGAAACTCATTATAAGACTTGAATCTCGCATCAATATACTGTATAATCCTTAACAAGCTGAATCAAGACACATCCCTGACCTAATGTATAATTACATGATATTCCACATTACTTAGATGCTCGTAACAATAATTTTTGACCACCATAGTTGTCCAATAACAATCGTGGTATCGGTAATACACTTCATATCGAATAAAACCTCGTTCTGGACCTTCGCAATCCTATTAATGATAAGAGAACATGCAAAAACTTATAACCGCCCATGAAATCAACAAGTCAAGAATCTTCTAGTCCGATGAGGCCATTGCACAATTCTGGGGGGAAATATGGTATCATTCTTCTAAATACTCCTGATCCCGATACGATAGTACAAATATCAAGTCTAGAAATCTCACCTAAGCCAATACTAGTAGCCCAACTAACAATTTATACCAAAACTATTTGGGTTCTTACACAACACAGTATGTACTCTAAACAAGCAATAGCTCAGATATACATTAAAATAAGAAGAAAGCAAGGTACGAGGACTACATAACAACTACAATAGACATAACAACAAAATATAATTTCATTAACTCAACCCACAAAGGGAAAATAAAACACAAATTAAATACAAGGAAGGGAATCCCACATAACTCTATTGTGGCGCGCAACCCGATCCTAAATATATCAATCCATATAGGGATACCCATCGAGACCAAATGCTCGGTTCACTAATCACATACATGAAAACATCAAGCACGTTGGAGTGTACAAATATAACTGTGGAAAATGAATAGGAATAATACAATACGGAGAAAAGCAAACACAACTAAGGTGCAATAAGCAAATCAACATCATGAGGACTATCTTATCCATATTCCCATAAGGCCTGAACGAGATCACAACAAGCATTTGGTTAGTCATATAACTTCACAACCCATCGTAGCATAAGAAAGAAGCACATAACATGGAGTAGAGCATGAATAACATCCATTATACAAGGTAATATACCCTCAATAGCAATTTCTTAAAAGTAACCAAACCTGATCTGATATAGAATACACATTCTCATTAGGTCTTCAAATAGCCCCTAAATCAATTCGGAACATTTACAAATAGATAAATGGCCTACCAAAAAATTCATAGCAACTTATCCATAATGTATGCCATCAGTTATCCTATTCGCAATATTTCTTCACAATTGGAAATCAAGGAACAGTCCGCCTACGAGGACATCCAACCCCAAAATCTCATGAATACCAGAATCTCTATACCCAATCTCAACCCCGCCACTCCAACGGCTGATACATCAATTATACTTCATCATCTTATTGAAAATATCCATATAGACCTTTCACTCCACATAGCAAAACCTGAACCTCACAAGCCCAAAAACATGGCGATCATAGTAACACTAGTCAAGCATCCACAATTCAAAACAAAAGGTGCCCTCCTAAAATGCACACTCTTCACATGATATATCCAATAGTGCCAGCATTCTCGTAACTTCTAATATCCATCCAGGAGAAAACCATAATGCACAATATTTTTCGTATGCCAATAGTAACCAATCGGCTCAAGTTTTGGTCGACAACATTAAAAACTCTCTAAAATTTGCTTGCATATAACCACGCCCTTAGATCTGAATTTATCAACTCAACCAAGTCAGCAAACCGTCAAAACCCAAGAGTACTTTATTGATATGATGTCCCAGCACCACCGAGCTGACCAATTTCTTTGAATCATCTTCGACTTTTCTTAGGGGTGACACTTGATGTTTTATACTTCAATACCATACAAGAGGGGGTGATTTGTGTGGTACCCAATTTTCTCTTAACTTGATTATAGAAGGACTCAGTTCTTCTATGTGTTCCGACTACTACTGTTTGCGGAAAAATAAGTAAAGAAAATAAAGAACACATAAATTTTTACATGGAAAACACCTAACTCAAAAGGTAAAAAAATCACGACCTACTACTCAGTAGGATTTTCCCAAACTTCCACTAAAATCACTGAACCAAAAACTGCATTTACAAAAACTCTTTTGTAAACCTAGGATTAACTCTAATCTCGTTGTGGCACACAGCCTCAACTGCTGCGACAACTTCAAGTTAACTCTAACTTGAACATTTTAAGTACCTACTATAATTGCTTCTATAAAAGCTGAAAGGTACAATGTAAAATTACCTACTACAATTGAATTAGAATAAAAGATAGACACTTGGAACTGGTTCTTCTATCTTGTTCAAGTAGCTTCAGGATTGCATGCTTGAATCACACATAAATTGCTTGCAAAATTGCCTTGCTCTTTTGCTCTCAATTTTCGTTTAACTTTTGCTTATGTGCACTACCTGTAAAAGATATCAAAACTGATATTTAATGAGTCAGTAGTTAGAGATTGACTGGGATACAAATGCTACTCTTATATGGTATAAGAGTTATAGTTGATCTCATACTCTAACACTATCATCTTCCTAAATCGTGTTCTCTTCATGTAAGGAGTCTTTTTCTCCTTATCCAACCTATTTGATTATATTAGCGGATATTACTTCTAATAAGTTAGATTTATCTCCTTAACGTGCATCTCACGTGTTTGGGTTGATCATAACTGTGTTTTACAAGATGGACCTGGTCCATGTCTAAGTTCTTTTATCAGTATTCTAAACTTCATCTTTTACTTGGGCCAACAAATACCCCATTTTAATGATGACAAACTATGTGCTTTTTACTTACTTGGACCCTGTAAGAACTCAGCTTAACCGTCAATAAAAAGATTAGAAAATTCACTTATCATCAAGGTCCAGGTTAATTAGGTTATAATTATCACTTATTCAGAATATGTAAAGCACAATATATCTTCCCCCTTTTGGAATCATCGAAAAATTGCATACACAAAGTGCGAGTCTCGGATTTTAATAAGTACTCATGGCCACTGGGGCAACTGCAAGTGCAATCATGGATTAATCATCAGTAATCAAGCAAACATATTTAAATTATCAAGGAAATATTAACATTTAACAAGAGCAAAAACAGTAGATATCAGTGATAGAAGATATGTTGCTACCACAATCCACAACCAGAAAGAAAAATACTCAAAACATGAGGAAAAAGAAAGAAAAATACCTAATCTGGGTCACTGAAGGTACTAGACTGGTTCAGGAGATAAAGGCTAGAATTCCTAAGGCTCGGGGGAGCTAGAGGGTTAGTTTTGGGCTTGGATAAGATTAAGCATATTGTGAAGAATTCCATCATTCTTCTCCTTTTCCATGGTATGCTAAGTTCTGAGAGCATCCCTCTCAGATTCCACCTCTGCCACACGAGCCTTTTGGCCTAGCTATCTCAGCATCCTTAGCTTCAGTTTCCTGAACAAGAGCCCTGACTTTACTATTGATAGGTGTCTTCTTGGATGAACCAGGTTCATTTGGGATGGCGTTGACTAAATAGTCACAAGCAAGCAGAGTATTAATGCCAAAGTAATCCTTGCTTGTGGACATTTCCCATTTCTTCAGAGGCACGTTGCACCTATCCAGAACTGTAGTCAGAATAAAGCCATAGGGGTAGCATGAGCCTTGGAGCAATTGATAACCCCGTCTAGTAGCTTGATGATGAATGTAGGCCAGTTAATTTGCCTTCCACTTTCAAGGCACTCCATCATAACTAAGTCCATAAAATTTGCAATATGCCTTCTCTCCTACCTGGGCAGTAGGCACTTGTTGACAAACTCAAAAATGACTTTGTGTTGTGGCTTCATTTCACTCTTGTGCACAAACTTGGACTCATTCACTTCTTCAACATCATAGAATCTCCTAGTGATTGTAAGGGAAGATGGAAGGGAATACAGACTTGGCCATCTCTGTATGGTGTAATCATCATATCCCTCAGCAGGGATGTCTAGAATCTCACCCAGCTTCTCAGCATCAAATGTCACTTTAACTCCTTTAAATTTGCTTGTAACTCTACCATCTTTCACTTCAGTATTTGCCATGAATTTAATGATTTCATTTCTGGCCAATCTCCTATCCATCTGAAGGACCATGTCTTTCCAACCCTCAACATCTAGGGTGTCATCCAAACAAACCATTCCTGGTTCCATCAAATCTTTCAGCAATCTTCCCTTCAAAAAATTTCTTTTGCCAAACTTGGTAAACTTGTCTTGTTCACCATAAGATTCATTTTCTTCTTCACCACTCCATTCCTCATCTTCAGAAACTCTAACTTGTTTACTTTTTACTGTATACCTTGTCCTCTTGGCCAATGAAGATTAAGCAACCTCAAACACAGAGGAAGAAGTCTTGATCTTTTTGGGCTTGGGGGTCTGAACTTCCATTGTTTTAACTTTCTCCTAATGGACATATTCCATCTCCTCAACATCAACAGCTTCTGAGGACTCTGTAACCTTACCTTTTCCTTTATCCATCCTTTTCTTTTTACTTTCAGCCAAGGCCTTTTGTAGGTCACTCTCACTCTATTTCACCCTGCTTCTTGTGGATCTTACCTTTGGCAAGTGAGTTTCAGTAGTTGTTGGGAGGAAGCCTTTCGTTTCTTGGAAGGTTTAGCAGCACTAGGGGGTTTTGGTATGGAATTTCTTCTTTTCTTTAGATCATAACTTGCACCCACCTTTTTCAGAAGGTCTGCTAGGGTTTCTTCAATTGATGAACCAGGTTCATCTCCTTATGAGCTTAGATTAACTAGCCCCTCAGCAGCCTCCCCTGAACCGCTCCCACTTGACTTCTTGCCACTTTCTTCAATATTTTCTTGTATAACCCCACAAATAGCAGGTACAGATAATTCAGTAGTGGGTGAATGATCAACCACTCCTTTCCCTTTCCCCCTCATGTCACCACATCACTCTGTCTCTTTTTTTCTTTTTCAAATTTCTTTTTACCTCCACTCCTACCTAAAGCAGGTAATTCCACATCCCTTATAGGTCCAAACAACACAAACCTATGTTCTAAAATTTTAGCCAGAGAAGAACTTACCTTAGAAGGAGATTTTTGAGCCTTATCAGATTCAGAAGACCCAGGCCTTTGCCCCTCACTAGCAGATTTGAACGAATCAGACTCAGAGTTAGAATCGGAATCTTGGTCCTGGCTCGCCTTTAATTTTTTATTTAATTTCTTTAAGAGAGCACTAAAAGCCACTGTTTTGCGAGCAAGCATTTTTACTCTCCTTCACCTGGGTTGGGGAGTCGTTCTAGGTAGAGGAGGGGTAGATGAATCAGAGGGAGTAAGCTGTGGAGGATTTCCAGGATTATCTTGTGGGTTCGTCATTGTAGCTTATTGCTGGAGAGAATTGGTGAGTTAAACCTTTGGAGAAGAAGGCAATTAAGAGTGGAGAAGGTTTTTCACGGTTTAGAATTATGAGGATGGCAGGAAGTAATAATGAGTATTTAAAGAGAAAGACTCATTTAATGGATAAAAATAGCTTTAGCAGTCAATTAAAGTTCTAATCAACCTTAAATTGCAGGCTGAACGAGCGGTTTAAGCTTCCCTAGATTTTAGGCAATTTTTGTGGTTAGAATTCTAAGGAGGATGGAACTGGTTCAAATACAAATGAAAAGGATTTTCTAAGGAGTTGAACAATTGTAGGACTCTGCTCATGATTTGAATATTTATATTTCTAATTGTGTAGAGTACAGAAAACATACCTTGGCATTCAGATGAAACAATACTGATAAACCAGGTTCTGCATTTAGAATTCTCTTGATCATGCCTCAATTTACCACAATAGAGAAAATTTTGTAAGAGATCAGTGAGTCATATTAACACATGTCACAGGAGCATTCTATTTACAATATGAAGTTGAGTAAAAATTAATCTAGATATTTACACAAGTTCAGATTTCCTAGCCAAAAAAAATTCATTATACATTCTGAGTTGGTCCCATTAGGTGATCTTAATCATCCCTAATTCTAACCTGTTCCTTTTAAAGCTTTCTCAAATCAGTGCTTTAGTAAAGATGTCAGTAATTTGTTTATCAGTAGCACAGCACTCTATGGTAATCAATCCTTTCTCATAGTTATCTTTTAAGAAGTGTTCTCTAACATCTATGTGCTTAGTCCTCTTATGATGAACATGTTTCTTTGTCATATTTATAGCACTAGTGTTATCACAGAAGATTGGAATGCAACCAACTTCAATCCCAAAATCTATCAGCTATTGTTGATCCACAACAATTGAGCACAACAAGAGGTAGCAACAACATATTCAGCCTCAGCAGTAGATAAGGCCACTGAATTCTGCTTTTTAGTGGCCCATGATACAATACATGAACCAAGAAAATGAGCCATACCTAAGGTTCTCTTCCTATCCACAAGGAAACCTACATAGTCGGCATCATAATACACTACTAGATCAAAATTATTACCTTTAGGGTACCAAAGACAAAGATCAGTAGTGCCTTTCAAATATCTCAGTATCCTCTTGACAGCAATCAAGTGAGATTCCTTAGGATTTTCCTAAAAGCGAGCACAAAGCCCTACACTAAAAACTATGTCAGGTCTGCTAGCAGTAAGATACAAAAGTGAACCAATCATACCCATATACAACTTCTGATAAACAGATGAACCAGGTTCATCTGTTCCTAATTTAGTAGTTGTTGCAATGGGTGTGTCTATTTCCTTTGATTCATACATTTTAAACTTTTTAATCAACTCTTTTGTATATTTCTGTGGATAGATTATGGTTCTATTTGGGTTTTGTTTGATTTGTAAGCCTAAGAAAAAGTTAAGCTCACCCATCATACTCATTTCAAACTCACTCCTCATTAATTTGGCAAAATCCATACTTAGTTTGTCAGTGGTTGCCCCAAAAATTATGCCATCAACATATATTTGTACCATAAGAAGATCATTACTGTTTTCCCTCAGGAATGGGGTACTGTCAATTTTACCTATTTTGTAGCCATGTTCAAGCAGGAATTTGGGCAGTCCTTCATACCATGCTCTAGGAGCCTGCTTGAGTCCATAGAGAGCCTTTTCTAATTTGTACACATGTTCCAGACACTCCTTGCTATCAAACCATGGATGTTGTTTGACAAACACTTCTTCTTTTAGGTAGCCATTCAAGAAGGCACTTTTGACATCCATCTGATGAATAATGAATTCAATGTGCATTGCAAAGGCTATGAGGAGTCTTATTGCCTCCAGTCTTACAACTGGAGCAAAGGTCTCATCATAATCTGTACCCTTCTCTTGGCACCTTGGACCACCAGTCTTGCCTTATTCCTTGTAACTGTTACATCTTCATCAAGCTTGTTTTTAAAGACCCATTTAGTGCCAATTACTTGTTTTTCCTTGGGTCTTGGAACTAGATGCCAAACTTGACTTCTCTCAAAATGATTGATTTAATCTTACATTATTACCCAATCTGCATCTTGTAAAGCCTCAGCAACATTTTTAGGTTCAATAAGAGATAAGAGAGCATCAAAAGCACACAGGTTCTATAATTGTGATCTAGTTTTAACTCCAGATGCTGGACCAGTGATTATGTTCTCAATGGGATGAGAACTTTGATACTTGTAAGGTTTCACAACCAACTGATTTCTGCTTGATGTTTCTCCCATGTTCTGTTGCTAAGGAACAAGGTCATAAACAGGTTCTTTTAAGGGATTGGTTTCAGTTCCTCTTTGTTCAGTTCCCCCTGTCAGGTTGCCCTGGATGGAAGAACATGTTCCTTCTTTTGGTGCAACATTAGCTTGAGCTGAGACTTCACTCAATTCTTTTACCAGCCTAATAGCTCCGTCTTCATGTTCCTGTCTCTCAGAAAGAATGTTAGTTTCATCAAAAACCACATGTACACTTTCTTCTACACACAAAGTTCTTTTGTTGTACACTTTATAAGCTTTTCTATGTGAATAATATCCCAAGAATAATCCCGCATCACTTCTGGGATCAAACTTACCTAGGGAGTCCTTTCCATTATTGTACACAAAGCACTTGCATCCAAATGCCCTAAGATGGGATATATTTGGGTTTCTCCCTTTAAGTAACTCATAGGGAGTCTTCTCTACTAGAGGTCTAGTCATGCATCTATTAATGATGTAACGTGTAGTATTTACAGCCTTTGACCAAAAGCTATGGGGCAGTTTACTAGAAAGAAGCATAGTCCTAGCCATATCTTCAAGAGTCCAATTCTTTCTTTCAACTACTCCATTTTGTTGAGGAGTCCTAGGGGCAGAAAAATTATGATCTATACCATGCTTATCACAAAATTCAGCAAATTTAGCATTTTCAAATTCAGTTCCATGATCAGACCTGATTGATACAAGTTAATTCCTTAATTGATTATGAGTTTTTATAACAAAGTCAGCAAACATGCCAAATGCTTCATCCTTAGATGTTTAAAACAGTACCCAGGTAAACCTATTATAATCATCAATAAGTACCATCATATATTTCTTACCACATTTGCTCAATGTTCTCATTGGACCACAGAGATCCATATGAACCAGTTCTATAGTCCTGGTTTTGCTTACCATTTTCTTGATTTTAAAAGATGATCTTACCCGCTTCCCCTTTGCACAAGCCTTACAAACTTTGTCTTCCTTGAACTTGATGTTAGGTAACCCTATCACCAGGTCATTGGAGACTAATTTGTTGAGTTGATTCAGACTTGCATGACCAAGTCTTTTGTGCCACAAGAGGGGATCATTGTCTCACACACTCAAGCAAGTGAGTTCATTTTCTGAAAGAGTGGACAAATCTACAATGTAAATATTGTTAACTTGTTGTCCCTGCAAAACAATCTAGTCAGTGGTAAGATTAATTACAAAGCACTTGGTAGAGGTAAATGCTACAAGGTTACCTCTGTCACACAGTTGTGATACACTGATTAGGCTATATTTCAAGTTATCTATCAAGTAGACATTCTCAATGGAATGTGAGTCTGTCTTACCTACCATTCCAACCCCAATAATCTCACCTTTCTTTCCATTACCAAAGGAGACATTACCTCCTTTTAAATCCTTAAGTGAAAGGAGTTGGTTCTTGCTTCCAATTATATGTTTTGATCAGCCACTATACATGTACCATATTTGGCTACTTCCCTTCACTTAGACCTGCAAAAAGAAATCAGGGGTTAGTCTTAGGAACCCAAACTAGTTTGGGTCCCTTTCTATAGGCAAAGGGGTAAATTAAATTCCTACTGGTCTTTTCCTTTGCATTACATTCATTTTTGTAATGAGGAGTCTTTCCACAGTGTGTGCAGATTTTATTTTCAGGAAGAGTGATGTACTTGCTTTTGGGATCCCACTTAGGTGCTTGGGTCCCATAGACAAGTCCTATCTTGTTGCTACTGTGGTGTTCTTGTAGCCAGGATAGTGCATTAGAAGACTTATTCCATTTTCAAGTTATGTCTAGTTCATGCTTTATCTTCCCTGGGTCTTCTTTTAAGACTCTTATTTGTTCATCTTTCTTGTACAACTCATCCTTCATTTTTCCGGGATTTTCTTCCAAGGTGGTATATGTGTGATCTGCTTTCTTTTTACATGTTCCTAATTTTAGTTTTAAATTTTCATACCTAAGTTCTGAGACACTGGTGTCAAGTTCAAGAAAATGGTTCTTCAACTCAGCATTTTTATTGTCACCCTCATTAGCCCTAGATTCTAGATTTTTGCACTTGGCTTTTAAGATCACACATTCCCTAGACAACTATTCCTTCTCATTGTTAATTACCACACACTCATCGATGAAGTCTAGCAATAGTTTAGATAACCTTTCTTTAGACAAAATTTAATCTTGTCTTTGAGATGAATCACACTTGTCTCTTGTTCATCTTCTGATTCTCTGATGTCCATAAGTACTTGTTCATCTCCAACTTCATTTTCTGAATCCTCATCTAATGTTTCTCCCTAAGCAGCAACCATAGCCTTTGTTGATCCTTTGTTCCTTTTGTATTGAACATGTTCCTTCTTCCTGTTCCTTCATTCAGCCCTTTCCTTCTTCCATTCATTTTCCCACTGAGGATAGTTCTTCATCATGTGATCAGTCTTGTCACATTTGTAGTATCCCTCATTGGTCTGTTTCTTAGGAGCCCTTGGTTTGTTGAAGGTTGTATCTCTTCAAGAACCATTTCCTCTCATCGGGTACTTTTTGAAATCCCTTGTGATCATGGCCATTTCATCATCCTCTAGATCTGCACCTTCATCTATTCTGAAAGCCAGACTCCTTTATTTCTTGGGTGCATCCATTTTCATGGTTTGCCTTCTCAGTTCATAGGCAGTGAGATTTCCAATCAGTTCATCCAACTTGAGAGTAGTAATGTTCTTTGATTCCTGAATAGCAGTGATTTTTCTTTCCCAAGTTACTGGTAAGACCATTGTCAAGATTTTCTCAACCTTGTCTTCTTCAAGGATAATTCTCCCAAGAGACTTAAGTTCATTTGTTAGTGTTGTGAACCTTGTGTACATCTCCTTGATAGTTTCTCATTCCTTCATAGTGAAAATCTCATATTGAGAATATAGTAGTGTTCCTCTTGATCTCTTTACTTGAGGAGTTCCTTCATGATCCACTTGTATAGTATCCCATATCTCTTTAGTAGTGCTACAACTTTGAATCATGTTGTACTCATTTGGACCTAGTCCACACACAGGTCATTTCTTGCTTTGGCATTCTTTTCCCATTTCTTCAAAACTTCAGTAGTGCAGTCGGCTCGTCTCTGGCACGTCCTGTGATGACCCAGCCGGTCGTCTTAAGAATTAACGCCCTGATCCCCTATTAAATTCTTTCCCCATGTATGTTTATGCTATTGTGAGTTGCCGGGAGGAATTATTTGGAGTTTTGGAGAGTTTGGGACACTTAGTCCCTAAATGAGAGCTTAAGTTCTAGAAATTTGACCATAATTGGAACAGTATGAAGACAATATGGGAGCAGAATTTTGATGGTTCCGTTAGCTCTGTTGGGTGATTTTGGGTTTGGGAGCGTATTCGGATTGTGTTTTGGAGGTCCGTAGCTAAATTAGTCTTGAAATGCCGAAAGTTAAATTTTTGAAGTTTTCGATTTTCGATAGTGAGATTTTGATCTGAGGGTCGGAATGGAATTCTAGAAGTTGAGTAGCTCTGTAGTGTTGAATGTGACGTGTGTGAAAAATTTCAGGTCATTCGAACGAGGTTTGATAGACTTTTTTAACGAAAGTGTATTTTGAGAGTTTTTGAAGTTATTAGGCTTGAATCTTATGCTAATTGGTTGATCCAGATGTTGTTTGAGGTGTTGTGGAGATTTGTATAAGTTTGGGCAGTGGTATATGACTTGTCTATGTTTTTTGTTGAGGTCCCGAGGGCCTCGGGATAATTTTGGGTGGTTAACGGGAAGTTGGAAGTTAGGGTTTGCAGCTGAAGTTCTTTGGGTTGCTGTCATAACCACATCTGCGGTTGAGAGGCCACAGATGCGACTCCCACGGATGCGGAATTAAGCCGCAGAAGTGGCCAGCTAAGGAAAAGCAGGTAAATCGCAGAAGCGGGTGATGTTCCACACCTGCGTGACCGCAGATGCGGATTCCGGGTCGCAGGTGCGGCGAAAGGGTTTTAACTGGAACTCGCAAGAGCGGTCCCTTTGACCGTAGAAGCGGTACCACAGATGTGGAAGGTGGACTGCAGATGCGGATTTGCTAGGCAGAAAATCAGAGTTTCAAGGGTTTTGTTTCAAAAAGTTAGAAATTAATTTGGGAGCTTGGGATTGGCAATTTTGAGAGGGATTTTCACCTGGGTGTTCTGCGTAAGAAATTCTTACTCGGTTTTGATTCTTTTTCACGAATCTAAGCTTAAATTCATCCTTTAAATTCGAATTTGGGGTGGAAAAATTGAAGAAAAGTTGGAAAATTTCTTACACCTAACATTTGAATTTGGATCATGATTTTGATGTTGGATTAGAATAATTTTGATATAGATGAACTCGTGAGAGTATGAGGTTTCTGAAAATGTAAATTTTACTCGATTTCGAGACATGGGCCTGGATGACATTTTGGTCATTTTTCCTAATTTTGCGAATTAGCTTAGAATTTATTTGTAGAATCAGTTACTTGAAGTGTTATTTACATTATGCAATTGAATTGAATAGATTCGGGCCATTTGGAGTCGAGTACTCGTGGCAAAAGCGTGGTTTCGGATTGATTTTGAGCTGGCTTGAGGTAAGTAGCTTGCCTAACCTTGTGTAAGGGACATTCCCCTAAGGATTGATTCTGTGATAATTAAAATGCCTTGTACGTGAGGTGACGAGTGTGTACTTGTGCTAATTGTTGTTAATCCCATTTTCACTAAAATAGCTTAGATTGTGCTTTCCTTGCCTGGTTATACTACTTGCAATTTAAGCATGTTGTTAGCTTAGAAAAACATGTCTAATTGACTTAAATTGCTTTATTTGCTTTAACTACCTTATTTGTATTACGTGAAGCATGCTAGATTAGAATTTCATGTGTTACTTTGATATGAAGTTGAGCTTAATTGAGTATTCCTTGTGCTATTGTGGTGTGTTTTTACTTTCGGACTACGGGACGGCATCCCGGGAGATCCCCTATTCGTATTTATAATTTGAGCAGAAGTGCGGGATAACGAGAGATATCCATCATGTATATTGAGGATACCAAGAGATCCTCGGGATACCAAGATATCCCTAGTATATATTGAGGATACCAAGAGTTCCCTGGCATATATTGAGGATACCTAGAGATCCCTGGCATATAATGAGGATACCAGAGATCCTCGGGATACTGAGAGATCCCCGGATAATTATCTTTGTGAAAAGTGGTATTTTTTGTGATTACTTTTGTCTCTGTTTCAGTTATTGTTATCTTTTCTATTCTGTATTAACTCTTACGGTTATACCTTATATTTTATTTAATCTCAGTAGGGCCCTGACCTTCCTCATCACTACTCGACCGAGGTTAGGCTTGGCGCTTGCTGAGTACTGTTATGGTGTACTCATGCCCTTTATGCGCATGTTTTTCATGTGCATATCCAGGTACCTCTACTCAGACTTATCAATCATGAGGCGAGGCGCTGTAGAGACTTCGAGGTATATCTTCTGTGTTTGCAGACCGAAGAGTCCCTTTCTACTCTTTCTTTTGTATTAGCCCTTCTGTACTTTCGTTTCTTTGTTAGACATTATGGAGTTAGACACTTTCGTTTCTTTGTTAGACATTCTGGAATTAGACAATTGTAGACTACTACTGTTTGTGGAATAATAAGTAAAGAAAATAAAGAACACATAGATTTTTACGTGAAAAATACCTCGCTCGAAAGGTGAAAAACCCACGACCTACTACTCAGTAGGATTTTCCAAACTTCCACTGAAATGTATTTACAAAAACTCTTTTGTAAACCTAGGATTAACTCTAATCCCGTTGTGGCACTGAACTGTTGCGATAACTTCAAGTTAACTCGAACTTGAACACTTTAAGTACCTAATACAATTGCTTCTATAAAAGCTGAAAGGTAAAATGTAAAATCACCTACTACAATTGAATTAGAATAAAAGATAGACACTCGAAACTGGTTCTTCTATCTTGTTCAAGTAGCTTCAGGATTGCACGCTTGAATCACACATAAATTGCTTGCAAAATTGCCTTGCTCTTTTGCTCTCAATTTACGTTTAACTTCTGCTTATGTGCATTACCTGTAAAAGAGATTAACATTGATATTTAATGAGTTAGTAGTTAGAGATTGACTGGGATGCAGATGCTACTCTTCTATGGTAGAAGAGCTAGTTGATATCATACTCTAACACTATCCTCTTCCTAAATTGTGTTCCCTTCGTGTAAGGAGTCTTTATATGCAACATTTTTGATCATTCGGGAGATATTACTTCTGATAAGTTAGATTTATCTCCTTCACGTGCATCTCACATGTTTGGGTTGATCATGACTGTGCTTCACTATATGGACCTGATCCATGTCCGAGTTCTTTTGTCAGTCTTCAAAACTTCACCTTTTACTTGCGCCAACAACACTTTTCCTTGTCGTACATGGTGATCATAACCAAAGCTCAATGCAGAAGATCCTAGCACAAACCACGTAGTCTAGAAGCTCATAAACCAATTTATATCTTCTGAATCACCCCAGATGCCGCAACTGAAATACCTACTCTGAAGTGACCTTCTATGGATCTGAAGTTCTTCTCTAACCTCTCTGATACTGAAATGTAGAATTGTTAATGATGCGGAAATACTGCAAGTCCCAGCATTATCTCATGCACATCTCATATCTTAATCATATAATAGTTTCAAGGAACCCTTCAATACCATATATACATCTCAGGGAAAAATTGACATAACACATAACCCTGCAATCTGATCATCGATAGTGGACTCCCCCACTTGGCGCAAAGCCATAGGACATAACATCGGATGATCCACAATACTAACATTCATAACTCGTGCAACACCAACCATAAGATACCTTAAATCACATACTAAGCGCATGCCTATCCTCGTGACAATCACGCCCGTTTTCTCAAGTGACTTGAATGACAATATGCACCTTTCACTAAATAGAAGACCTATACAAAGCACATAGTCTCTAAAACTGTCAACTATCCTCAAATCAACACCCTTTCATGCCTCTACCACGATAGCGACAATCATACAACCAATTATATATTCCCAAGCTCATACTTATCAACCAGATGCCAGAACCCGCTGCACCCCCACGCGAACAACAGAATGATTTATCAATACATCTGTATCCTCAGTCTGGACAACACCTCAAGATAACAATCGAGCATCCAAATCCCCCTTGTATCCCATCCACAACTTCACGAATCGTCGGCGCATAGTTGATACTGACTGCACAATATCATACACGAGTGGATGAAAGGGAATATAAGATATACGCTTCAACTTGAATCAATTCTGCACGATAAGAAATGAAAGAAGTAGAATTTCCTAATAGCTATGTAGCCTCTAGAAGATAAGTACAGACATCTCCGTACCGATCCGCGAGACTCTACTAAACTTGCTTATGACTCGTAACACCTATCAACCTAGATCTATGATAACTACTTGTCATAACCCCATTTTTTCACCTTAGGATTCGTGATGGAACCTAGTCTCTAAGACTAGGTAAGCCTAATCAACAAGGAAATATTACAAAAATAAAGACTAAAATATGAAAAAAGTTGAAAAGACTTATAATAACTCCAATACAAAATCACAATACAACATTCCTAAAACGGTGAAATTGAGTCATAAGCTCTACGGAAATGTGCTAAAATCTCTAATACAACATTGTCTGACAAAAGGATAAACAATAATGGAAAGATAACTGAAAGTGACTCCGAGGCTACGAACGACAAGTAGGTATACCTTGAAGTCTCCAGCCGCGCAAATATAACTCTCAATAACACGATCAAAATTACTTGGATCTGCACAAAAATATACAGAAGTGTAGCATGAGTACACCACAAGAGTACCTAGTGAATATCAAGCCTATCCTCGTAAGAGTATGACGAGGTTAGGTCAAGACACCTACCAGACATAGAACCTGTACAAGATATATCATATAACTAATAATGGAAGGACTATAATTTACAACTAACAACAAATATAAATGAAAACTCAAATGTCAGCAAGAAGTAGATGGGTAATAGAACAACCGCATAATCATAACACCAATGGAATATGAACGAACTCAAAAAAGAAAACAGATAAAAACTTAATTAATCAAATTATTCTCAAAGCATGGACTTGCAACAAGATTTACCCCGAGGTACCATTCCTTGAAATCACAAATCATGACCCACAATTTCCAAATCTTCCACGTATGAAACCTCGTGCCCACAATAACAATCACCTTCGTACGGCAAAGTCCTCGTGCAAGCATGTACATTGCATCCGTATCAACATCAATTAATATGATCGAAAGATATATTTAAACAAAATAAAGCATAATAACAATCATGGATTAAATGAGGCATCAAATGAGATAATAAATTTACTTTAGGATTCTAGTAAAGTAAAATAAAGGACAGGTTGTGCAAATAGAGTATCAGACGGGTTTAGTTTATAAATTAAAGATAAAGTAAAAATATCGTATTTAAACAAAATAAAACCTTAGTTGAATTATCGAGTTAAATATATAATTTGTTAGAAATAAAATGTGATAATAATTTTAAGTAAAGTAACATTACTGGGGTGATGGGTAAAATTTTATAAAAGTAAAAACATTATAATCATTGAAAAATAGTAAGGCATTGAATGAGCTAAGTTCTATCTTAAGAGACACATAGAATAAGACATGTTAATAAATTTTTATCTAAAATCGTTATGTTACCAACAACTCAACAGAATATGAGATAATGACCCTAAGCAAGTAAATTCACCTTGATATTTATATTTACCAAGTAATAACGGAGGCACGTATTGGCACATTAGAGTAATACAACAAAGCATATATAATGCATGACTCGTACAAGATGTCACTATCGTTCCAATATTGGATGAACCATGGTCAACCAAATATGATTAAGTAGTAGTGAAATGATTTAAGAAAAAACAATAATCGCCCAATCGAAAAATTGTTCCAACATAGAATTCACCATAAAAATAATTTAGGATAACGTGCAACCCGATTCCACATAATAATAACACTATCTATTGCGGCGTGCAATCCGATACCATACAGTAATAACAATATCTGTTGCGGCGTGCAACCTGATCCTACCTATATCATACCATCTATCCTTATCTCTCCATATCATATCTTTTCAATGTCACCGCAGCATGCAACCCGACCCCACACATTAATAATAAAAAATATTGCGGCGTGCAACCCGATTCTCGAATAATATGAAATTAACAAACAAACAACAACCAACTATGATGTATCACAAAATTAAACGAAATAAAGAAACTAAACAAAGAAGGTCACAACCAGATAAAATAGTTACATGATAACTCACAAAGTCAAATAGCAAGTAATGACGGTTTATAAATAAAGGCATAATTACAAAGACTCAATTAACAATTAAGGTACGTAACAGATAAGGCATGAATTCATCAAGTAATTACAATTAACAATTAAAGAAAGTAAAGAGTAAACTTGACAAATAAAAGATAGAATATGTACTTTAATAACTTCAAGTAATGCACGTAAGAGAAAATTCAAAAATGAAAGATATAACATGTTGTGACAAATGCAATTAAATACATGAAAGAAATTTAGAAGTCTACACCGGTCAAATACCATATATAAGCCTATGTACACACACATCACCTCGTGTACTCGTCTTCTACATAATTCAAAGGATACCATCACCCAAAACCTAAGGGGTAGTTTCTCCCACATAAAGTTAGGCAAGATAATTACCTCAATTATGCCGATTCATCGCTCAAAACAGTTTTTTCTTTTAAAATTTACCTCCTCTCGGCTCAAATCTAGCCAAAAATAATTTAATATTAACAAACAATAACAACTTTCAGATAATAAAGTTACGACCTTTAACTAAAATCAAAAGTCAACCTCGGGCCAGCACCTCGGAACCCAAAAAATCTTACAAAAAGTCTGATAACTCATTCAATTACGAATCCAACCATATAAATTTCACTCATCTCCGATTTTGAATCAATGTTCAAAATCCAATTATTCACTTTAGAGAAATTTAGACAAAAATCCTCAATTTCTCTTTTAAAATCATCAATAAAATGCAAAAATCGAAGATAGAATTATGGAATATAATAAAAATCGAGTCAAAATACTTACCCTAATCCATACGGTGAGAATACTCTTCAAAATCGCCCAGATCCAAGCTCCCCAACTCAAAATATAATAAAATAAAAAATCCCTTGAAATAGAGTACTTAATGCTGCCCAGGTATTCCTATTACGCGATCACGGAACACACCTTGCGATCGCAAAGCACAAAATCACTACCCAGGGAAATGAGTTACGCGTTTGTGGAAAACACCTCGCGAACACGATGAACAATTTGGCAAACCTTCACGAAATCATACCAAACCTCGCGAACACGATGAGCAATATTCCACCAGCCTCCAATTCCCTTATGCGAATGTGAGCCTTCAACGCGAACGCAGACAACAACCAGTTAAACCTTTGTGTTTGCATCCACGTTGTCGCGTCCGTGATGAGCAAAATCACTAATCTCCCAGAATCACTTCGTGATCACGGCTTCATATTCACAATCGTGAATAACAATAGGCACAAGAGAAACCTACAACTCCAAACCAGTGTGAAATTATCTGAAACTATTCCAAACTCACCTAAGCCCCTCGGGATCTCGTTCGAATATACCAACAAGTATCATAACATAACATGGACCTACTCGAGGCCTCAAATCACATCAAATAATATCAAAACTACGAATCACATCTCAATTCAAGCCTAATGAACTAATGAACTACCAACTTCTACAACTTGCGCCGAATCATATCAAATCAACTTGGAATGACCTCAAATTTACCATGCAAGTCCCAAATGACTCAACGGAGCTATACTAACTCCCGAAATCGCAATCCATGTTCGATATCAACAAAGCCAAATCTCGGTCAAACTTCTCAATCTTCCAAACCTTCAACTTTTCAACTATCGCCAAATTGCACTGAATCAACCTACGGACCTCCAAATCCAAAATCGAACATACGCTTACGTCCAAAATTACCATATAAAACTATTGGGATCATCAACATACCATTCCTGAGCCTTCTACACAAAAGTCAAATTTGGTCAACTCTTTGTTCAAGCTTCTCAAGTGAGAATCATCCTGCTAAATAAATCCCGAATCATCCAAAAACCGAGTTCGACCACACACGCAAGTCATAATATGCAATACAAAGCTTCTCGAGACCTTAAGTCACCCAATAGAATGCTAATTCTAAAAATTACAGGTCGGGTCATTACAACATGGGGATGGATAAGATTAGGAATAATAATATTCGGGAGAAGGTAGGCATGGCTCTCATTGATGACAAGATACGGGAAGCGGGGGTCGGATGATTCGGACACGTACAAAGGAGAAGCCCAGATGCGCCATTAAGGAGGTATGAGCGGCTGGCTTTAGGAGGCACAAGAAGAGGCAGAGAGCGGCCTAAGAAGTATTGGGGAGAGGTGATCATGAAGGACATGTCGTGGCTTCAGATGTCCGAGGACACGGCCCTTGATAGAAACTTGTGGAGGTTGAGTATTAGGGTTGTAGGTTATGAGGTAGTTGAATCTACTTCTACTTCGTGCCTATGTGAGGATAGTATAATATAATTTTTGTCTTGGGCTTCTAGTGATTAATGTTGTGTTCTCATTACTCTTTCATTTTTCATAGTGCCGGGTCTATTTACTAGCTATTACTTCTTTTTTTCATCTATTTTCTAATATTTATGATGTTGTTATTATTCCTATAGTATCTGTTGACGGTATTGATATATTGTCTCTTTTTATTTTCTTGACCCGAGGATCTCTCGGAAACATTCTCTCTACTCCCTTGGGGTAGAGGTAAGGTCTGCGTATATACTACCCTCCTCAGAGCTCACTAGTGAGATTTTGCCGGGTTACTGTTGTTGATAAGGGAGTTTGTATATAACTTCAATGTTCTCCATCTGCAAATTTTTATTAATACATTTATTCAGAACATAGCTTATGAAACAATTGGAGTGATAAATGGAATCAAGAATGACAGCTTTTAAGTGACATCTGCGTAAACACACTTTTATATTATTCAGTAAATTAAATTAATATATTTAAATTATGTGTACTTGTTTTTTATACAATAAACTAAAATATTTAAAAAGAATTAATCCATGCATAGTAATTCCTGTATAACTAATTCCTGAATAACTATAATTTGCATAACTAATATCTTCATAGCTAATCCGCATAAAATTAATCACTGCACAACTTATCTTCCAAACCAAACAGCATCTTAGGTTATGGAAGTTTCTAGTAACCAAAAAAGCAAGACTAAGGGTATGTTTGGTATGAAGGAAAATATTAATCGGAAAATATTTTTCAATTTTTCTATATTTGATTGGCTTAAATGTTTTGAAAAATATTCTCCTCATCAACTCATTTTCATCCAATTGGAGGAAATTATTTTCCCTAGACCAACTCACCCCCTCCTCCCCACCTACCCACCCTACCCCGATGAACAATTTGGCCAACCTTCGCAAACGCATACCAAATATTGCGAACGTGATGAGCAACATTCCACCAGCCTCTAATTCCCTTACGCGGAACGCAGAATCTTCAATACGAATGCAAAAGACAACCAGTTGAACCTTCGCGTTCGCATGCCCGATGTCGCATCCGCGATGAGCAAAATCATTAAGCTCTCGGAATCACTTTGGGATCGCGGCTTTATCTTCATGATCGTGCAAAATAACGGAGAAAACAGAAACCTGCAACTCCAAATCAAAACTCACCCGAGCCCCTGGGGATCCTGTCTGAATATACCAACAAGTCCCATAACATAACACAGACCTACTTGAGGCTTCAAATCACATCAGATAACGTCAAAACTATGAATAACATCTCAATTCAAGCCTAATGAACTTTCAACTTTTACAATTTGCGCCGAATCATATAAAATCAACTTTGAATTACCTCAAATTTCGCATGCAAGTCCCAAATGACTCGATGGAGCTATACTAACTCCCAAAATTAAAATATGTATCCGATATCAACAAAGTCAACTACCGGTCAAACCTCTCGACCTTCCAAACCTTCAACTTTTCAACTTTCGCGAAAATGCACAGAATAAATTCACGGACTTCCAAATCTAAATTCGGACATAGGTCTACATCCAAAATAACTATATGAAGCTATTGGTATCATCAACGTACCATTCCAGAGTCGTTTACATAAAAGTCAAACTTGGTCAACTCTTTCAACTTCAAGCTTCTCAAGTGAGAATCAACTTTCTAAATAAATCCCGAATCATCCGAAAACTGAGCCCGACCACTCACGCAAATTATAATAAACAATAAAAAGCTACTCGGGCCGACTTAGCCTGAGACCATTAGTTCGTGATTTCGGTCCTGGTCTGATTACCTTCAAAAGCCCACGAAGCCCGGGAGCGTATAAGACCGACCCACGAAGCCCGAGCCCATAAGGCCTATTTAGGCTCGGGTCTGGCTCGTTTGCCAGCCTGAATGTCAATTCAGAACTTAGCTTATGAAACAACTGGAATGATAAATGGAATCAAGAATGCCAGCTTTTAAGTGACATATGCATAAACACATTTTTATATTATTCATAAAGTAAATTCATATATTTAAATTATGTGTACTTGTTTTTAATAAAATAAATTAATTATGTAAAAAATAATTAATCCATGTATAGTTATTCTTGTATAATTAGTCCCTGCATAATTAAAATTAGCATAATTAATACCTTCATAACTAATCCATATAAACATAATTCCTGCATAACTTATCTTTCACACCAAACAACCCCTTAGGTTATGGAAGTTTCTAGTAACAAAAAAATGACTAAATAAATGAATAAGAATGTTTTTTACTTTTCTTTTCTACATGAGTTAATATTCAAAGCACAAGTTTAATCAGGCAACACATGGCATGACTTCAGATTTCCGAGGGCATGACCTTTGATAAGAAGTTGTGGAGGTCGATTATTAGAATTCTAGGTTAGGAGGTAGTTGAGTCTACTTCTAGAGGCTAGTATAATAGTATGATTTTTATCTTAGACTGCTAGTGGTGAATGTTGTGTTCTCATTACTTTTTTTGTTTCTCATAGTGTTGGGTTTATTTATTAGCTATTCTTTTTGTTTTTCATCTATTTTCTGATCTTTATGATGCTATTATTATTCCTATAGTATCTGTTGACGGTACTGATATATTGTCTCTTTTTGTTTTCTTGATCGGAGTGTCTCTCGGAATTATCTTCTCTACTCCATTGAGGTAGGTGTAAGGTCTGCGCATATACTATCCTCCTCAGACCTCACTAGTGAGATTTTATTGGATTATTATTGTTGATAAGGCAGTCTTCATATAACTTCAATGCTACGTATTATTCAGAACTTAGCTTATGAAACTACTGAATGATAAATGGAATCAAGAATGCCACCTTTTAAGTGACATCTGCGTAAACACACATTTATATTGTTCAATAAAGTAAATTTCATATATTTAAGGTGAAATAGTCTACGCGAACTTATATTGTTCCCGTTTGAACACTCAAACTCACGTATCTGGTATGCATAAGTGGCAGTAACAGAGATGACATGGACAAGGTGTGTGCAAGTCACGAAAATTACGCGCGTGACAACAATAGTTTTTATTTAAAAAATTTAAAACCAAAAAAAAACAAATTAAAAAGAAAGAAAATAAACCAGACCCACTTCCCCATCCCCGCAGAATTTCCTTCACCCCCTGTGTTCTTTCCAATCCTAAACCATTTCCAATTCCAAATATTAACTCCCAGGGCTTCATCCACCTCCTCAACATCCTCGTACCCATCTTCTCACATATTCTCTTCGTTGTCTTATGAAACGTTACCGCCACATTCACCGTCGTTTTAGCAGAAGCTTTAATAAACAAACATCCATTACTCTTTGTGAATTCCTCGCCTTCCTATGCACTAACATCCCTAATATTTTCTCCGGCGTCACACTTGTTCCCCACCACTATTACTGTCATGTTGCCTTGTTGCCGTATATCTTCAAGCCAACTCGACAGCCGCTTGAAAGTATGCCTTTTAGTCACATCATAAACAAGCAAAGCTCCTGCGGCGTCTCTGTAAAAAGACCATCGTAATTGACCGAAATTTCTCCTGTCTCGCCGTGTACCATATTTGAAGCTTTATTAGAAGTAAAAAATGAAATGAATTTTATGAAAGTTCATGACTAATTGAGTATATGGTCAAGTGATGGCCGAAATCTTTCACACAATGGTGACCATAAAAGGTGTAGAAGAAATAAAATAAGAAAGATATTTTGATAAATTAATTATAAAAAAACGGGACCCACTGATGACACGTGTAAAATAATTAATAAATGGTCTTAGTATTTGACGTGTTCTTTTTTTCAGGCAATTGAGCTACACGCTCTGACGAAGGGGTTTATTTATAATCAACTGGTTGAGTTGAGGTGCTAAAATGGGAAAGTCAAAAGTTTATATATCGGCTTTAAAATCCGATACAAGTTTAAGTGGTCAGGAGACCATTTCGCCTATATTTAAATTATGTTTACTTGTTGTTAGTACAATAAACTAATTATTTAAGAAGAATTAATCACTACATAATAATTTTTGTATAACTAATCCTTTCATAATTAAAATTTGCAAAACTAGTACCTTCATAACTAATTTCCATAAAACTAACCCTGCATAACTTATGTTCCAAACCAAATAACCTCTTAGGTTATGGAAGTTTCTAGTAACCGAAAAACGCAAGACTAAATAAATGAAAAAGAATGTTTTTTACTTTTCTTTTCCGCAGGAGTTAATATTCAAAACACAAGTTTAATCATTATCGAACAAGACATCTCTGTGTTAAAGGTGGACAACTTCTAGAGTAACTTGGATGCCTGTTGTTCATAAGAATATGAATTCTCGTGGGATTTACTTGAATGGTTTGGGGAAAGGCTATTAAAATTTGTAATTTCTTTTTGTTTATCTATTAGCATTTTTACGTTGAAACGTCATGTTTTTTACAATATTAATACAAATAAACATAAAACTCATGCTAATCTATCAATACGTTATACTTTTTATCTTACAGCGTCACGAGTTTTAATACTAATGATTCACTTGTCATTGTCCTCAATTTAGCCTTGAGGATTCTCCATTAAAAAATATATACTATATAACAGGCAAAAAGGAATTAAAATGGTTTGATATTTCTTTATACAAATCCACATATGAAATATAGCATATGCCAAGGTCATTCATCTACACAAATTTCAGGGAGATACATGGTCCGCTGCTTTTGAAAAAGAGAGGCTAATCTCCAAAAATTTTCTCCCACAAACACACTAACTTCTATAATTAACTTACATCTAATTTCCTTTTCCCCTACTTTCCAAAAAAGAAAAAGAAACAACGAAAAAGGGTCTGATATTTCCCAATAATGCCCTCCATCCATAGAAGATACAAAAAGTAGATCCAACCACAATATATTACTCAAAAGAAGAAAAATAACACTACTAAACCAAGGGCAAGAAAGGAAATTAAAAGGAAACAACCCGTTTCCTGTCCCCAAGTTCTGAAATGAAAAAGAAAAAAAAAAGGACTCGTTTTGTCTTTGACCTCTATCAAGAAGAAATGGCCAAAACAAACTGTCCTCTGGCAAGCAAAAGAATCCCAACAAAGATCATTCAACCGTTCCATCTTTTCTCATTTTGTTTTTATAGTTAAGTTGAGTGTCTTTTTCATTTCAATTCCTGAAAAAGCAATGGCTTTCCCATCTTACTAGCTATACCAAAAAAGTAAAAGCTGCTATTTCATCACCATCTTCTTCAATTCTTTTTCTTTTCCTAATCAGCACATTGTTTTCCTGCATAGGAGATAATATATATATATAATGGTATATTAATGAGCTATTAAAGGAATGATAATGGTTAGTTTTCAAGAGGGAAAAAATTGTTGATATCAAAGACAATGCTATTTCTTGGGACTCAAATCACCATACTAAACGTAGAAAAAAAACGAATATTTTTTATATTTACGAAAAAAAATGTTTATTTTTTACCAACACAAAGTAATGTATAGTAAGACAGACCATAATGCTCGACAAGGAAAAGCACGGAGCAAAAAGTAGGTGCTTTAATCCATGAATTTCAACTATTCCAGGTGAAACTTCACAAATTTTTAAATAGGACAAGCACTCATATTTTCACATAAAGCAGCACCAGGTTAATCACTTCCTTTTTTTTCACTTTTGCGGATTATTTTTTAGTCTAAAACAATATCTTGCTTTTGACCCCTGTTGAATTTGGTCGGAAATAATTCAGACACCTGTCCAAAACTCAAAAGTACTACTCTCCTACTACTACTAAAGTAACTACTACTAGTAAGTAGTAACTGCCACATAGCATGGATTGCTAGTCACCGTCTGAATAGTGACTTTTGTATGATTTGTTGGCCCTTACCTAATAATTGTGTCCAAAACATTAATGCAATTGTTTATAAGACGCTTAACTAATTCTAATCATTGCACCCACGCTTCAATTATACATAGTTGCAACTTGCACAATAAGTCGTCAGTCAAAAGAGGATGTCACCAGGGTAAGGTAAATTCAAAATACCGGTACTAAAGAAGTAGAGGATAATGACGAGCATCATGCTAGATTACTTACATCGGACCTTTTTGGATGTGGACCATGTATAAATACGGGATACTATGTTCATTTAGATTATACCTTTTCGAAAGGAAATTTTGAAGCCACGTTAAAGATGTCTCTGTGTGACATATAAGTCACGAGTTCGAATCACAAAAGCAGATATAATGCTTGTGTTAGAATAGACTATCTATCACACTTCTTGGATGCGGTCATTTGTCGGACCCTACATGAATGCACGATACCTTATGGGTGGAGCTACCCTTTTTAATGTAATGATTGTGACAATTTACTCAATAGCGTCAATTTAGTCATTGAGCATAGAGTAAAATTAAGGAGATAAAGGGGGGATTCCTAATCTGGTATTGTCTATAGACGAATCCAAGTGATCCTAAGGTATATGAACCGACAAATATTCCAAAAAGCTGTAGGAACAAATAAGTTGGAAAAATAAGAAGTGGATGAAGTAGGTAAAATAGTGACCACTCTGAAATAACACTCTATAGTGTAACTTTCAGCTCAAAAAAGCAAAGGTGACACCATGAAAGGCACATAGCAGAGAAAAAGAAGGTGCTTTGTCTAACAGTCAACCACAACATGATATATATCAAAAAGTACTCCCTATATATTCCAAATAACCTTCTTTTCTTTAATTCTTTCCGGACTACGGACACTGTCCATGAACTTAAAATTATACCATACATTCCCCCTCCCCAAATGACCATAAGGTCCCCTACAATCTTTTTTGGGTTCCATTTTTAAAATGACTACAAACTCCATCTCTATAATGAAACAACTAACTGTCGGTGGACTAATCAGGGGTTTGATCTTTTGAAAGACATGAAAGAAAATGACATATGACGGAGCCCACGGATACACACAAACAACACCCTATGTATTATCTTCTCGTGATTTATTTATGATTTAGAAAACTTAACGTATAGTATATATTACTAAGGCAAAAGGGTATTAGATTCATGTCATAATATACCAATTATTAGTGTTATGGGTCCTAGTTGATATCATTATCATCAAGCTTAGGTCAGACATGCTTAGACTTGGAAAAATTTATCACCATTATAAAATACACAAAAAGAACCAGACCAAATGGAAGGATATGAAAGAAGAATTTACCTTCTTCTTTTTTTTATTTATTTAAATTTTGCTTGACTTGGTTTACTATTTGAGAGATGTTTGGGAAGCTTTTGGTGTAGCTTGCTTAAATGCAACAGTGGGAGCTATACGGCAACTCCTTTTCTGATGTTCTTGCACTAATTCTCCAGCAAACCAATCAAGTTTCTCAAAATTGCTTTGCTCTGCAATTCTCTTGCCACCGAAAAGCACTGACTCTACATTTTTCTGTTTCAGCATTTCATCTGCTATCTTCACCAACGTTTTCACATTGCTCGGACTTGGGTCAGCGTCTACATTCACCCCACAATGACCAAAGCTCGATCCATTAGCCTGCCATCATTAAATTAGTTTAGAAACTGAAAAGACCATTTAATTTTACTAAGATATCCAAGTTAAAGACAAATTGTAATACGTGAAAGCAACTACGCATTCTACCTTAGCTTTATATGTTTGAATCTAGAACATTTTAAGACTTACTAATGATCGGCAACGGATAGATGAAAGCAAATATTCCTTGACTGGAAGAAGCATCAACAGTTTTCAGTCTGACATTTTATAAACCATGTGGGACTTGTTTAACTTATCCCTTTATTCTTCGGAATGATCATCAATATATTATTATTTCATTTGGTCAATTATCTAAATCTTCTCCATATAGTATTCTCCTGGCACACATTCCATTGATCAATTCCCTACCCACATCCACTATTACCCTCTTCAATAAGTAAACGGTAAAGGGTAAAAAAAAAACACGCCCCACCATTGGCGGTACAGTAATAAAGAAAGCAAGGTCTCAAGGACAAGAATTTGGTAAGAGGATAAATTGGCAGGTAAAAATAGCTGGGAGAGAGGTACTTGGTAATCAATGACAATGAGGACCATCCTTGAGATACAGAGCCTCTTCGCATACAGATTTAGGTGACACAAGAAAAGTTAAAGAACATAACTACTCTCTTGTTCTCTTAATATCAGAAATCTATGTGTCACGAAAATGGTGTTGATTATGAATATCATCCTTAGCAAATTATGGAAAAACTACAGCTCTACCCATTTTTGCTGTACTAATTGGCAAGGAATGCCACATTCTTGATTTAGTAACTTTCCAGCATCAAGATATTACTCCCAATTTCTGGTACCAAATTATCCAGTGCCAGTTAGACTTTTGGGAAAGTACTGCCCCCTTTATTCCCAGGTGGAAAAAAAAAACTTTATCATTATTTTTCATCATTACTACTAAAATTTAAGTACTTTATTCCAAGAAAATCAGCTATAACCAATATTCCGCTCCCCCCTCCCCCAAATTTTTGGTCCTTTCTGTAATTGATATTTAAAAGAGATCACTTCTCCCCAGTTACACACACAGAGTGTGTGTTTTTGTGTCTGAGTCTCGCCAACCAATGGGTTTGTCTAGTTGTTAGCTAACGACAACATTGTTCCTGGTGGCCTCAATTTTGACTGCACAGTTTCTCTAGTTGCACACAACAACAACACTATCAATTATCCTAAAACCTGTAAATGGATGTCTATGCATCAATATTCTTCAAGAAATTAAATTGCATACGACCAAATTATCAAACGGCGCAGGTTAGAGGTTAGACTCACCCCTACAAACCACCCACCCCCTCCCCCTTTCCATTCCAAAGACACCTTTCCCCAGCCTGTCCCCTTTCTCCTGGCCCCCATGTAATCTACAAGCTCATTCATGAACTATATCTACTTCTAAAATTTTGGAACAAATTTTAGAGTTAAATGTGCCCCCATCGGATTATCTTTACTTGCTGCAACAGCTAACTTGTTTTATTTTAAGATTATAAATCTCATATTTAAGTAGTCTCACTTGTAGATATCCTTTGATAATTATAAAAAATTTAAAATTCTTTACGCTGACTGTATAAACTATTGAAAGATCAATAGGTACCTGAATGCGCACGTAATTACTGGTACGGTATTGGCCAAAAGCCATGGCAACTGAGTGGTCCACCACATCAGCTGAGCCATCTCCAGAAATTCGAGCCATTGGTCGAGCCCAGTCTTTTGCCTTCCAATTCTTGACTTGCTCATATTCAAAGCTTCCTTCAAGGAGCTGACCTGTCCCTAGTGAAAGTACCAAAATGTCCTCCACACCTCTCACGAAGGGGAATTCTTGCTTGTTGTGAAGCACGTGGGTAATCGCCGCCGCCGTCGGGTTGCTCATGGCTAATCCCCCGTCAACCGCCACGCACTTGGTTTTCCCGTCGACAGACTTCATACAAACCGGCTCGAACACTCCCGGCTCTGCTGACGTGGCTCTGCAAACCTCCCATAGCCGGAAATCGAAGCTGTCGGTTTCTAATGCATCAGCTCTGGAGAACAAAAACGGCGCCGTACTTGAAAGGTCGTAACATGGGATTAAAACCGGTTTCAACGTGTCCTTTAACGTGAGGCTTCGACCGGTTTTATCTACAAAGGCCTCCTTCATCGACTTCTCCAAACCGGCCGTGGCTGAATCGGTCGAACCACCGCCGCCTCCGCTGCAGATAATCCGCCTGAGAAAACCGCCGGAATTTGAACCTTTGGTAGGGTAGAATTTTTTGCTTTGTTCCGCTAGAAGCTTCCACGTGTCCTCAGCGTGAAACAAGGGGCGGTTTTGGTCCTTGGTAGAGAAGAGCATGGTGGTGAATATTCCTCCGACGCCAGAACCGGCAGCGACGTCGAAATAATCGGCGATTCTAGCATCTGGATTTCCCGATTTAACCTTCAACGCCTGCTCAAGAGACGCTAAAGCTTTTCCTGATAGGATGCTTCGCATTCCACCACCATCTATGCTGAGGATACAGATTTTACCCCTCTGATTTTTAATTGCCTGAACGCCGTGCCCCTCCCTCACCGGTGATGATGTCAACACAACGTCGTTAACGTTCTTGTGATGTTCAACTGCTGGAGCTATTTGTTTAGGAATCCAAAGCTTCTGATCATCGTAACCAAATAAGAACTTGCTTTCTAGAATAGAGAAAATCTCGTAGCTTAACTTATCTGTATCTACGCTTGGCTCTTGCATATCTGTTGGATGATTACATGCCATTTCTCAACAGAAACCCAGTTCAAAACAAAGACAAATTAACTTATCCTTGTCAATTTAAAATTTTCATATGTATGAATGGGTCGTTCTTGTTTTTGTAAACATATATATGTAGGCTAGCTTCGTAATCTCCGACTCTCCACTTTAACGTGTGTTTGTGGAAGAGCGGGAGGAGCAGATAAAAAAATTTTAATCTGAAAAGTGAAAATGAAGGTTGACCAAAAAAACGTTTCTTTTTGAGTGTGTATATACTAAGGGAAAAGGCAAAGAGGAATAAAGAAAAGTGGATAGTGGAGATCCTGTATTTCAATAAATATACTTATATAATTAGAAGAAGAAGAAACGTCAAAAGAAGCAGCGGATATCAAAGGAGCAGCAAAAACAAAAACAAATGAAGAAGAAGAAAAGGGGTGGGCAAGTATAATAACAAAAGAAGACAAATGAAGTGATGAAGAGGAAGCAACAACATAACATAGCAGTTGCAGAGGATGTCTGTTAGCTTTTTAAAAAAAAAACCTCTCACTCTCCAAGTCGCTCTAACCCCACTTTTTAAACTTCCCCCATACCATTCTATTGGCCGTATTTGCTAATACTCCAAATATCCATATTTCTTTCTCTCTTTCCCTTGTTATGTTAATATCCCACCACCATTTTTACCTTTTATGGATAAACACATACTTTCTCCCAATGTGTACCCCTGCCCTCCTTTTTTTAATACTCCCCTGTTTCAATTTATGTGAAATCATTTGACTGGATACGGAATTTAAGAAAAGAGACAAGACTTTTGATCTTGTGGTGTAAAATGAGGCACGTATATTTTGTGTGGCTATAAATCATTGTGTAAAGATAAATTATTTCCAAGTAAGGAAAGAAGTCATTCTTTTTGGCACGGACTAAAAAGGAAATAGGTTCACATAAATTGAAACGGAGGGAATATGTTGATTTATAGCTTAAATCGTGTTGGGTTGAGTAACTCTGTCCACTGAATGTAAGTCCTATATGGCTAGGGCTTAAGATGATGAAAATAAATTATCATGTTTTTTTGTTTTTTCCTGTTAATATTTGTTCTTGTTGAGGTTTGTACCTATTTATTTATCATTAAGATACACCCTTGAGAATTGTCCTCAGGGTTTGGTTTGGGTTGATTTGTTTCTAAGAGGAAACCAAACTAAATAAGGTCAACTTTATTTTTTATAGGTTTGGTTTATGTCAATTTTTTTCCCGGTTTTTTCCTTAAATGTGAGTCATGCCAAGCACATATTTCACCGGCTATATTCCAACACAATAGTAATCATTTACCAAGATATATTGATAATATATAATTAGATTAAATATGTAATTTAAGGACTCAATTAAAAATAAATTACTTTTTAATATGGAATAGATTCTTAGACACAGCAAAATAAAACTACCATATATATATACTATATTAAAAGTATGAAAGCTTTTAACAAAATGTCGTTCGTCTTTTTACCTTTTTAAAATAGAGTTCACATTGGACAAAAGATATTGGACAAAAGAGTTATTAGATAATTTATCCTATATTTAGAAATAGTCATTTAAAATATTTTTCTAATACTTAGAATTTAACTTTTCAATTCCTTACCATTCTAAAATTCCTACACTTTTCAATTCACGTTATGTTTCGACCACTTTATAGTCCTTTAGGTTTAGGAAGGTTTTTTTAAATTAGTGAACTTTTACATATTAATTTTTTATAAAAATATATTAGGATATTGTATTTCAGATTAGGTGAACGGGCACTTGAACTCATTTCAATTTGGGAGTCTTTATTGTTAATGAATTTTTCTTTGTATTTGAACTATATATATAAAAAAATTTACTTACATAAATTTGTTCCTTATTTATATTACATAATATTATAATTCCTTCTATATTGTTTTACTAAATAATATAAAAAGACATGTTGATCTTTGGCACTTTGCTTGACGAGTTATGAGTTGCTCCTTAGCATGTGAATTCTTTAAGCTTTCTTTGTCGATCTTTAGAATAATATTTTAAGTTTTGATAGTCTTTTCTTGTTTTAGTTTGTTGTTATTTTTGTTTTTGATGCTTTTATATTACTTTGGAAGAATTATTTTCCATTTAAGCCTTTTTTTCCTTATTAACCATCCAATTCAATTTCTTTAAGAAAAAAAATTATGTTTGTTAAGATTTGTGTCTAATATTCAATTTTCCTTTCTTATCGAATAGCATCTTTCAAATTTTAGGCTAATATATTTTCCTTTTCTTATCCCATTCTATTCAATTTTCTTTTAGACAAAGGATTAAGTCATTTGAGAATTTGGATTAAAAGAGAATTCATCATGTTTGAAAGTATCTAAACACATATATCCATCAGCCCTTCGAAATATGCTTCTCTACTTCTCTTCCTTTTTTTTTGTGATTAACTATAAAGTATTAAGTTATATGTTATAAATAGTAAATTAACGATAGTCAATTTTAAACTTTAATTGGAGTTTACACTTTTTCCTTTACTTTTAATTTTATAACTAAAATACATTATTACAAAGTAATAATGTAATTTTTAGAGTTGTATGTATTTCTATGGGTACATGTGTAAAGCACGTACACTAAGACCAGAACTTTAAAATAGCCTTAAAAATAGGTTTCACACTAGACAAAATCGTAATTAAATAACTTTTCTAATTTTTAAGATTTTTAAATCAACTAAAATTTTCTTTCCTTATTTAAATTAATACAGGAACTTCTAATATTTAGGAATACAAAATCAAGAATTTGTTTACTTAGATAAGTCATTTTCTTATTTAAATTGTTAATGATGGTTCAATTATAGTTAACAGTTAGGACGTTAAAAAAACATAGTTCAATTAGGACGCAATGAATATAATTCAATTATTTTAGCTAAGGCACGTAGAAAAAAGTTTGTGTAAAACATAATTTTGAATAAAGAATAGGGATTTTACACAAATAGAAGGTCAGTTTTATTGTTTTTTTCTAACCGATAAATATTACTATTTGTTATTCTAAAATTTTTGTTTTCATTAACACGAAGAACATGCGCAAGGCGCGTACACTAAGACCAATGTAAAAGAAAAGAACATAATTATTATGATGGCAAAGAACTAGACTGCCAATTAAGAGTGCAAACAATTAAATATCTACCATAAAATATAAAAAAAACTATATAAAATATACATACATATGTGCAATAATAAAGTTTCATATAAGTATTTCTATAGTCGGTTTGATTTGATTTTTTTTTTTATTATTTTGTATTTAAAACCAAAATCAAATCAAATTTGGTTGATTTTTAAAATTTAAAACAAAAATCAAATCAAACCAAAATATTATCAATTTTTGCGTCGATTTAATTCGATTTTCGATTTGGTTCGTATTGTCGATTTTTAATGAACACCCGTGGAATCTTCTCCAATGAATTGTTAAATCAGTAAGTTTAATCAACACGTGTATTTGCGTTCCTTAACGAACTGACTAACGACTTAATCAAAGTGCATTTATTTTTGTTCGAAATAACACTATTTTCTACGGTCCAATTTAATTAATTTTTAGCATTTTTTTGTGATTCATAATATTTTATTTTTTCAGATATTAAAAAAGAATTAAAGGTTTTTTTAAAGTTGGCTTTGGAGTAAAGAGCCTAGGTGTAACGACCCGACCGATCGTTTTGAGCTTTTTCACTTCGCTCGTCTGTTCCCGGGCACGACTTGCCCCATGTGATGTATTATGATGTATGTAAATCGTTGGTTTTGATTTCCAGGGTAATCGGGATGAATTTGGAAGAACGGTTCTCAATTTGAAGCTTGATATTTGAAAGGTTTGACCAAGATTTGACTTGCTTGTATATGATCTCGAGTCAGAATTTTTATGATTTGGTTAGCTCCGTTAGGTGATTTGGGACTTAGGAGCATTATCAGAATGTATTTTGGAGGTCCGTGAAAGGTTTAGGCTTGAACTGGCGAAAATGAGAGTTTGGCACTTTCCGGTTGATAGGTAAGATTTTGAAATAGGGATCGGAATAGAATTTTCGGAAGTTGCAGTAGTTCTTTGGTGTCATTTGGGATGTGTGTGCAAAATTTCAGGTCATTCGGATGTGGTTTGGTTGGGTTTTTTATCAAAAACGTAATTTAGAAGATTTTGGAATTCTTAGGCTTGAATATGATGCGAATTTGGTGTTTCTATGTTGTTTTGAACGTTCCGGGGATTGAAATAAGTTTGAATGATGATATGGGATATGTTGGCATGATTGGTTGAGGTCCCAGGGGCCTTGGGTGGGTTTCGGGTGGTCAATCGGGCCATTCATGTTGTTTGGAGTTGCAGAAAAACCGTTGTGTGTTGTAGAAGAATTAGACCTTTGCGTTCGCGAAGGGTTAGTTGGTGACGGCTGGGATTAAGTCTTTTGTTCACGAGGAAGGCTCCGCGATCACGAAGGGTTGTGTGATTGTCCATCGCGTTCGCGAGTGAAGGTACGCAATCGCGTAGAGGAAAGTGGTCAACTAGGTTTGAGGTCAAGTTGTTCATCGCATTCGCGAGTGAAGGGGTGCGTTCGCGAAGAGTTGTCTGAGGAAGCATCACGTTCGAGATGGGCAGGTCGTGATCTCGAAGAGGAATTTTTGGTCAATGTTATTTTGTGCTTCGCGAACGCGAGGCGTTGACCGCATTCACGAAGAAGAAAATTTTACTTGAGGCAGAATGTTTAAAAGTGGGTTTCGCTATTTTTGGTCTATTTTCTCTATTATTGAATGATTTTTGGAGCTTTTGAGAATGATTGAAGAGGGAATCGAAGGTAATCTCTTGGAGGTAAGATTCTTGACTTCATAACTCGTTTATATGTGATTAAAGGCCTGATTAGTGGTGAAATTTTGGGAAACATTAGTGCAAAATGGGTAATTAGAGCTTGAGATTAAGAGACCTTAAAATGGGTATTTAAAGGGTCAATTGAACTCCGATTTTAGTGCTCTTGATATGTATAGACTTGTAAGAGGATGAGGATTTTAGATATGATTTTTATCGGATTCCAAGACGTGGGTCCGGGGGCCGAGTTTGAGCAATTTTAGGATTTTTAATGTAAATTGAATATTTTCGAGTGGGCTTTATTCCCTTAGCATATTTTAATGGTTATGTACTGATTGTGGCTAGATTTGGAGCATTCGGACGTCTATCTATGAGGGCAAAGGCTCGCGGGCTAGAGTTTGGACCGGATCAAGGTGAGTAATGATTGTAAATGTTGTCCTGAGTGTATAAAACCCTGGATTTGCACATCATTGTGCTATATTGAGGTGACGCACACGCTAGATGACAAGCATGGGGTAGTTCACTGTTGGGGATTGTGACGTAGTCCGTCCCGAATAACTATTTTACTTCGTATTTGACTGAAAATTATTTGCTATCATCATATTTTGGGCTGAATGCCATATTTGGGCTTCGTACCAATTATTTCAACTCTTAGGGGATTTTTATTGATATTTCCTCACTGTTTTGACTTTATACTTGAACTCAGTCATGCTATATTGTATTGTTTTTCATAACTCAGCCATGTTTACTCTACTTTAACACTTAAATGATATTTTTGGGCTGAGCACTATGTTTTTACTGTTGCCCGAGTGGCTGTGAGATTCTGACTGAGTAAGGTCGAGGGCCTATGTTGTGAGGAAACACATATTATGATTATGAGGCATAGGGCCTGAGATTTGTACGTCACTAGGTGGCTTGTTGATATGAGGCCGAGAGCTTAGTGATGATGCCACGAGATGCCTTGATATTGCGCTTGGGCCGTAAGGGCCCCTCCAGGAGTCTGCACACCCTCAGTGAGCGCGGGTACCCATTGTGATGTGAGATATAGCCTGAGGGGCTGGTGTTGTTCCATGTTGTTGCCCGAGGACGAATTTGTTGACATTATGCCCAGGCGATCCTTAGTGAGTTATCTTTCCTATTTGACTGTCATTTACTTGTTTAATCGTTAGAAAGGAATTTTTATAAAGTTTAAACTTAGCTAAGATGTTTTAAGAGATTTCACAGCTTCATTACTTTCTTAATGGTTTTATACTGCTTTTATACAACATGTTGACGTGCTTTTATGTGATTTCTTATCGCTCGGTCTTCATGTATGGGAAAAATTGAGTTTACATATTTAAGTGATTAAAAGATGATGTGTCATAACACGAAGGCTGGTTAAAGAATGATGATAAGCAAGGAGGCACGAGTTGCAACAGATACGAGCAGAAGCACAAGAAGAGGCACGGGTTAATATTCAAAAAGATTTGACGCTCGTACCTATTTAAGTCTAAAAGCTGAGAAGAATGAACTGAAAGTGCAGAGAGCCGAGATATAGTATTTAATAAGCATTAAATACTGAAAGCGTTACAGTATCTGTATTAAATTACAATGATTATGTAACGTAGCATTGAATAACTTTAATCGTCCATAATTACCTTATTATGACAAAGGCAAAACGTATAACTTAGAAATAGCTATAAAAGGGAGAAGACTGATTATTTGTAGAGAGACGAAAAAAAACACTATTGGAATATATTGATTCATTTTATTTTATTCTATCTATCTTATTGTTATCAAAGTCAATTTCTCTTGCTCATTCTTGATTATCAGTAACCCGAGTTCTTCTAAATATAAAGATTTGACTGAAATTCTATTTTTTGGTTAAACAAATTGGTTCCTTTATCGGGAATCTGATAATCTATTTTTTATTAACCTAACCTACTTCGTTACATCAACAATCATGTCAAATGTTAACGATAACACCCAAGGAAACCATCAACTCCAAGGGGACCCACAAGATGTTCGCACTCCGATCCCTTCTCCACAAAGCTCGCCTCGGCGGTCTCGAGAAGGAACTCCTGATGGATCTCACTCAAATGGAAATACTCAATTTGACAACGATGAAGCTATCAATGAAGCTTTACAAAAGCTGATCGCTCAATAGGTCAATAAAGCTCTTGAGGCCTTTGCCAGCCAGTTACCTGTTGCACCATCAACACCAATTCCAAATACCAACACTTTGGAAAGCCCTCGTTCTGGGCTTGTTAATTTAGGCAGTGGCGGAATCCCTAGTGAGACATAAGATGGAGAACTAGGTAACATAGTCAATTCCGATTTACAAATTTTAGTTCTAACATTGCAGAAACAGCTCAAGGAGCAAAGTGACCGCACAGAGCAAATACCTGGAGTACCGCCTGTAATCAAAGGAATAGATATGGACAAATATTCACAGCAACCTTGGAAGCCAAGCGCTGCTCCTCTACCAATTCCAAAGAAATTCATAATTTCCGATATTCCAAAATACGATGGAACAACTGATCCACGAGACCACGTGACTAAATTTACAACCGGCATAAAAGGCAACGATTTGACCAAACAAGAAATTGAATCAGTTTTGGTCAAAAAATTTAGTGAAATGCTCACTAAGGGAGCATTAACATGGTATTCTCTTTTACTCAAAAATTCAATAAATTCTTTTGCTGAGCTTGCAGATTCATTTATCAAAGCACATTCGGGAGATCAAAAAGTCAAAAAGAGAATGGAAGATATTTTCAAAATCAAACAAGGAGACTCTGAGTTGCTCAGAGAGTTCATGGGCAGGTTCTAGTGTGAAAGAATGGCGTTACCACGTGTACCAGATAATTGGGCAGCAATAGCTTTCACTAGTAATTTGAATGAAAAAAGCTCAGAAACCACGAGGAGACTCAAGAAAAGTCTTCGCGAATTCCCATCAACAACATGGAATGACGTCTACAACAGGTATCGCACGAAGTTAAGGATCAAAGAAGATATTATCTCACGATCTCAAAAAGAAGAAAAGGTAAGTTCAAGATAGGCGAAAACAAAAAAAAGATCCGATAAAAACAGGTACGAACCATATATGGGCTCAGCTAGAAAAGATTCACGGTTAAAGCATGATCATTCAAGGTACGATCATAGATCTAAAAATAGAGAATCGGGCTCATCATCGAGGTATGGAAATGATCGCAACACACGAGATGAGATGATGATAGAAACTTAAAGGCTCAATTCGGTGGTTATAATTTTTATATAACCACTTCCGAGCTCGTAGCTGTTTTAAGAAGCATGGGTGATAAGGTGCGGTGGCCAAAAGAAATGAGGTCAAATCCAAACAGGCGCAATCCCCAACACTGGTGCGAATTTCATAATGATCATGGTCATAAAATGGCAGATTGTAGGTTGCTACAGGTTGAAGTTGATCACATATTGAAGTAAGGGTATCTTACTGAATTATTCAGCCAGAAAGGTAAGTAAGCATACATAAAGATTAGGCAGGAGCCCCCTAAACCGCCTTTTCCAAAAAGGACCGTTAATGTTATAAGCGGGGGTGAAGAAATCAATGGTGTGACATATACAACAGAAAATAAAGTATCCAAAGTCATGATTACCCACGGGAAGTGGGTGCGACATGTCTTAGAAGAAGAAAGCATTATGTTTGATAATGCAGATGCGGATGGCGTATTAATTCCACATAACGATGCACTGGTAATATCTTTACTTTTACATAACACTTATGTGAAACAAGTTTTGATTGATCCGGGTAGCTCTTTGAATATTATTTTGCTAAGAGTTCTACACGAGATGCAAGCTGAAGCTAAATTAGTACCCAAGGCGCATACTTTGTCTGGGTTCGAATACTTACTACATTTGCAGAAGGGGTCGTCAAAGATACAAAGTTTCAGGTGGTAGAGATGGAGATGGCTTACAATATGATTCTCGGAAGACCGTGGATCCATGAGATGGACGTCGTTCTGTCAATCTTACATCAAGTTATTAAATTTCTATCACCATGGGGAATACGTCAAATTCGTGGAGATAAACAAACATCCAGGAGTATCAACTCCGTGGCAGATTCAAGAATGAGGAACGAAGAAAAATAGCTATTACAGAATCCATTTGAGGATACTACAACGCAAACCTCAACTGAACAAGAACGAACAGATGTAGACTCAAGGCCTGATTTCATTCAAGAACTAGAGGAAAGTGAAAAAATCAAAACAACGATTGAAGAGCTGGAGGCTGTAGTATTATTCACACATTGGCTTGAAAGGAAAGTCTACGTAGGGGCCAATCTAAGTCGATACATGAAAGGTAAATTGATTGAATTTTTGAAAACTAACGTGGATTATTTTGCTTGGTCCCATTCTGATATGACAGGAATACCACCGGAGGTAATAACTCATAAGTTATATGAAGACCCCTCATATCCACCTGTAAAACAAAAGAAGAGAAAATAAGGAGATTTCACGAATCAGGTGATTCAAGATGAGGTCCAAATATTACTAAAAATTGGGTCTATCCGCGAGGTAAAGTATCCTAATTGGTTAGACAATACTGTTGTTGTGACGACCCAAAGGGTCATCACCTATTTTCCTTATCTGTTCTGTACTTTCGAGGCCTTGAAAACCTCATTTTCTATTGCCTCGATTTGCATGCGCAGTCCGGGCGCGTAGCCAGAAAATTTCTGTGTTGGAATATGTGAATTCTGTGAAAAATTTGAAGAATTTTGATATTAATATGATTATAGTTGAATTTGGTCAACATTTTTGGTAAACAGACCCGGACCCGAGATTGGACGGTCCCGGAAGGTCCGTAAAAAAATATGGGACTCGGGCATGTGCCCGGAGTCGAAATCCGAGGTCTAGAACCTGAGTAAAACAATTTTTCTGTTAAATTGTTTTTTCTGAAATTGTTAAGGAAAATAAAAATAAAAATTTATTAAAAGACTATGGTATCGGGCTCGTATTTCGATTCCGATGCCCGGTACAAGTCTTATATATTGTTTAAGCGCTTCCTGTAAAGTTTGGTTGAAAACGGACGTCGTTTGACGTTTTTCGGGCCTAAATAGCTAAATTTGGAAGTTATGAACTTTGAAATGAAATTTATGAGTTTTGAGGCTTGATTCTATGAAAATGATGTTATTTTGGCGATTTGATCGC
>MU681122.1:9686-28486 GCA_026770625.1 Nicotiana glauca | reverse complement strand
TTGTGACACCAAATCTTGGGTAGAGGATATTGTTGAGCAGTTCATATTTATTTCAGACGTATAAAATTAGACTTCCGCAGCTATTGTTATTATTATTCCATGCTATTAAATTGACAACATGATGGTTTTACTAATGAAAACGGTGAGTAAATTGGCTTGCCTAGCTACCACGAGTAGGCGCCATCATGATCCCGAGGGTGGAAAATCCGAGTCGTGACAGTTGTGATACCAAAAAAGAATGGTAAGTGGCGCGTTTGTGTAGATTACACAGACGTTAACAAAGCTTTTCCCAGAGACTCTTTTCCATTACCACATATAGATCAACTAATTGATGCTACTGCAGGACATGAGTTGTTGAGCTTTTTAGATGCATATTCAACTTATAACCAAATTAAAATGGATCCTTTAGATGAAGAAAAAACTTCATTTATAACAGATAGAGGGACTTTTTGCTATAAAGTAATGCCTTTTGGCCTAAAAAATGTTGGTGCAACGTATCAAAGACTGGTGACCAAATGTTCCAAGAACACTTGGGAAAAGCTATGAAGGTTTATATAGACGATATGATCATTAAAACTCAACATTCGGGGGATCATATATCGCACTTATCAGATACATTTCAAATCTTGTGGAAATTCAATATGAAATTAAACCCTGAGAAATATGCGTTTGGGGTTGCATCAGGTAAGTTTTTAGGTTTTCTTGTTTCTAACCATGATATTGAGGTGAATCCAGTGTAAATTAAAGCCATTAAATAAATCCCTACAAATAAAAAAGAAGTACATAGATTGATAGGAAGAATTGCAGCTTTGGGAGATTTATTTCCAAATCATCCGAAAAGTGCTTTAAATTCTTTTCAGCTTTTAAAAAGCAAGATCAGTTCGAATGGACTGAGGAGTGTCAATAGGCGCTCAAAAACTTAAAAGACATACCTGTCCAATTCGTCGTTGCTCGCAAAACCAAAGGCTGGAGAACGATTGCTCATCTATCTTGATGTCTCAGAAGTAGCAGTAAGTGTTGTTTTAGTTCGTGAAGACCAAGGTAAACAGTCTCCAATTTATTACGTTAGTAAATCATTATTAGATGTGGAGACGCAGTATCCACATTTAGAAAATCTTGCACTTGCACTAATCATGGCATCTAGAAAGCTAATACCTTATTTTCAATGTCATCCTATTGTCGTAGTAATTACTTATCTATTACGCAACATCTTACACAAGCATGGTTTGTCTGGTAGGTTAGCTAAATGGGCTATAGAACTAAGTGAATATAATATCACATACCAACCCAGAATCGCGATAAAATCTCAAGTATTAGCAAATTTTTAGCTGATTTTAGCCAAGAGATGCAATTGGAAGCCGAAAAAGAATTACAGATGTTCAACGGGTCTAATCCAGCAATTTGGACCTTGTTTGTGGATGGCTCATCTAATGTGAAGGGAGCAAGTTTAGGAATTATTTTGGTGCCACCGACGGGTGAAACCATTTGTCAAGCCATCAAATGCCATTCTATAACTAACAATGAGGCAGAGTATGAAGCTATGATTGCAGGTTTGGAACTAGCACATAAACTTGGCATTAATCAAATTGTAATCAAAAGCGATTCGCAGCTCGTGGTTAACCAAATACTGGGGAGTTATACAGCCAGGGAGGCATGAATGCAGAAATATTTGGAAAAGGTACGGGATTTGATTAGACAATTTCAAACCTGGAAAATCACACAGATATCGAGAGATGAAAATGTCGAAGCAGATGCCCTAGCTAATCTCGCATCTGTGGCAAATATGGCGAGCAATGAAAATGCTTCTGTAATTCATTTGTTTCATTAAGTACTCGATCCGGACAAAAATGAGGTAAATTTTAATAATGTAACCTGGGATTGGAGAAATGAGATTGTCTCTTTTTTGCAGTATGGTAACGTCCATGAAGATAAGAAAAAAGCCAATGTGCTTCGGAGAAAGGCTGCACGATATTGTTTAAAGCAAGGTAATCTTTATCGAAAGATGTTCGGTAGCCCCTTAGCAAGATGTCTCGGACCTTCTCAAACAGAATATGTAATGAGAGAGATACACAGGGGCCATTGTGAAAATCACGCATGAGGAAGATCACTGGTAAGAACCATGATTAGAACAGGCTATTATTGGCCTAAATTGGAAGAAGAAGCAGAGAATTTCATGGCTAAATGTGCTAAGTTCCAAAGATATGGAAACAACATTCATAGGCCTGTGGAACTATTACATCCGGTCATTGCACCATGGCCTTTTTTATGAAGTGTGGAATGGATATCGTGGGATCATTACCACAAGCAAAGGGATAGGTAAAATTCCTACTTGTACTGACTGATTACTTTACTAAATGGGTAGAGGCAGGAACATTTAAATAGGTACAGGAAAAAGAAGTCAGAGATTTCATCTGGCGAAATATCATATGTCAATTCGGTGTACCAAAGGAAATCATGTGTGATAACGGCCCACAATTTATAGGCACTCAAATCACAGAATTTTTACAAAGATGGAAAATCAAAAGGATTACGTCTGCGCCTTACCATCCGGTGGGTAATGGACAATCTGAATCAACAAATAAAGTCATTATCAACAATTTGAAAAAATGATTAGAAGAATCTAAAGACAATTGGCCAGAAGTGCTACCTAGTGTTTTATGGGCATATCACACAATAACAAAAACAAGCACAGGTGAAACACCATTTTTATTAGTGTACGGGGCTGAAGCTTTAATTCTGGTTGAGATAGAGGAACCAAGCACGAGGTATATGCAGGCGTCAGAAGAAACTAATGAAGAGGAAATGCGCATAAACCTTGACTTGCTTGAAGGAAGAAGAGAAACTGCATTGATAAGAATGGCAGCACAAAAACAAGTCATTGAATGATATTACAATCGAAAGGCACGATTAAGATACTTCAAGATTGGGGACTTCGTACTCAAAAAAGTTTTTCAATCCACAAAGAAGGCTAAAACAGGTAAATTAAGTCTAACTTGGGAAAGACCTTACATGATTCATGGTATTGTGGGAAAAGGAGCATACGAGCTGGAGACTATGGATGGCAAGATATTACCTTCACATTGGAATGCCGTTAAACTGAAGAGATACTATTTCTAAAAATAATACCCAGTGTCAGGTATCTTCATTTTAAAATTCTATTTTTGAATTGTTAAAGTTTTACTAACGATTTTAGATGATCGGCAAAAAGCTAGCCCATACTAAATGATGAATCACGACCTGCAAGGCACGTAGAATAAATTAAAATTTCCAGTCTAGGGTTACAACTATTCTGATAGAAATTCAGATAGGTTAAGCGGTCTTTATCTATAATCGCACCTCCGAGTCCCGTGTGTTTTTCCTTTTCAGGGAAAGGACCAAATGAGAGGAACAATCAAGTGCTCAAGATTTCATGCTTCACCGCTCAAACACTTGGGGGACTATGTGATATATACATAGACAAATGTATAAAGAAGACAACGAAGATTGAGAAGCAATCAAAAGTTCAAGAAATCAACTAGTTCAAGCTTAAAAAATCAACTCACTGAAAGAGTCAAGTGCAGAGCAAAAGCCAACGAAAGATAGTCACGAGCCAAGGCCAAGGCCAAGACAAAACCTTACCATAGTTAGGTTAAAGGCAATGTACCAAAACATGTTATAAATAAAAACCATGTATTTAAAGTACATGTACTAAAACGGGTTATTACATAGAAACCTAGGTTATAAACAAAAACTTTGTATTTAAAGTACATGTACTAAAACAGGTTATTACATAAAAACCTAGGTTATAAATAAAAACCTTGTATTTTATTCTTTCTTTTAAAAATCTATTGTGAGAAAAATAGTTACGAAAAAGTTATAGATGTTATTTAAATACATGTAAAGTGTTACTTAAAACTTGGTAAAGTTCAAATAAAAACTTGTCAAAGTTATTTCAAGAAACATGTGTATTCCTATTTCTTTTGTCGTATGTTAACACCATTATGAAGTTGAGACGTCTTTTTCATTAAGTGTAGAATATAAAAGGCCCTCTTTTGTAATTCATAATTGATTTAATACATTCATGAGAAAAAAAAGCATTTTATAAAATAAAAATGCAAGTTATTCAGTAAGTCCTTAAAAATAAAGGCGAGAATAACAAAGTAGAAGTTTAGACAGCAACGGAAACTTCATAATATTAAAAAAGTTTAGACTAAGTATGAACTTAGTCATAAACCAAAAAGTTATTTATATAAAATACCATAAAAGGTCTGGGGACTTAAGGTTTTCTACAAAACCCTTAAAAGGACCAAGGGTTACAACCACGAAGAAAAAAACAACAACAAAGGAATTCAAACTTTTCACTGAAAACTTGAAGGAACTGAAACAGGGACATCAACAGCAGTGGACTCAACTTGACTTGAAGGAGTGGGGATACCCGTATCATCTTCAACATGTTCAGAAGCTTCAGCCACGGGAGAAGAAAAATCTTGGTCCTGATGAGTCTTCTCGAGAGCCTCTTTGATCTTGGCTAACTCAGATTCTAAGTTAAAATTCTCCTAGCTAACTTCAACGAGGGTATTATAGCGAGCATTTAAAAATGCCCAACTCACTTCAATAGCAGTTTTATTTTCAACGATCTCATAATCTCTTTCCCAATCAACAATTTCATTTCTTAATTTTTCATTTTCAGCCAAGGCAGATTCACGAGAAGCTTGGAGAGCAGCATGAGAACTCTCTAAAAAGCGAACCTTACCAGAAGATTCCCGGAGGTCTTCTTGAGTTTGAGTCAGTGTTTGCACGAGTTCACCAGCATATGCTTCTTTTCAGCCAAGAGAGCCTTCAACTCTCTGATCTCCTCACTAGCCTTAGAAAGTTGCTCAAAAAAAGAGGTTTCAAGATGCAACTTCTCTTTACTTGCTTGACTTGAGAAAGATTTTACAACTGCCAGCTCTGAAGTTAAGGCCCTTACCTGCTGCTCCAAGGTACTTTTATTTTCTTCTAAAGTTTCCACATCAATTTGAAAACTGTCACACTGTTCCTTCCAATTATTGGCCTCCATTTGCTAGTCACGCATTAATTGCTCTAAAAGAGTAACTCTTTCATCATCTCCGTGCCAATTAAATTGACCTAAACAAAAAATAAAAGGGAAGATGAGAACCTTGAAAATAGGAGAAGGATAAAGTAAAGCTTGAAAAAAGGGGTACCTTTAAAGAAGCATGCACTATGTCATTCATCAAGGTCAAAGAACTGTGGCTCTCAAGCTTAGCTCTTTCAACTGGACCAATCAAAGGCTTTAGCCACATGTCTGCTTGACCTGATTTCCTTAAAAGATAACCCTCAGCAGGAACTTCAATGGTGATTTGCCTGATAGCAGTACCTCCATTTGAGGAACCAACCTCAGTATGATGAACAGGTGGAGGGGGAATCGTTAAAGGAGGAACAGTAGAAGCAGTAAAAATAGCCTGGGGAGGAACAGAAATAGCCATGATCGGCAAAGAAAGAGTCACAGGAACGAAAGTAGAAAAAGAAGCCAGGGGTGCTTCATCAGAAATCGGACCAAAATCTTCACTACCAAACCAGCGGTTAAAAAGCTGCTCAACAGAATCATGAGCAGCAGCGGGAACATCATCAAAATCATCAGGGATCACCAACTGGGCTTCAACAAACTCGGTAAGAGGAATAGAATGGTGGGGGGATGCTTCATCATCAGAGATAATATGTCTACGAGCCCATGGCCTTGTTACCAAAGAACCCTCATCTTCCTCTTCTTCAGAGTCCTGGTCATCAATGACTTTTCTTTTTTATAAAGAGCCCAAAATTATTTCTTGGGCCCTTTCCAAAGAAATACGAGAAGCCACGACCGCCTCGTCAGTAATCCCTCGAACTGCAAATCCTGATAAAAAAAGGATTAAAATAAGTTCAGAAAAAAAAGCAATATGTGAAATAAAAAAAACTCTTACCGTGAGTTTTCACTTTCCAACCAAATCATTGGGAAAGAGTCTTCCAAGATCTACCTCCATTGGGGCAGTATTCAACAACTTTTCTACCCAAACACGGAAATTGGGAACATTGTACACAACTCCCATGGTTGTTGGAAAAGAAAAGGAAAATTAGAATAAATAATCATCAAAATTGAGGGGAAAAAGGTATGAGAAAATTACTCACATGCAAAATTTCACTTCTCGGGGAAGGAAACATTTCCATCACCCACCAAACCAACGGTGGAGGCAGCAACAAATGGGCATACCAGCCACGGTCTCTATCACCCTCTGGACTAACCAGAACTCTTTTTCTCCTTGCTACTAGCGTGAAAACACCATTGCGAAAGAGTCTCGGGGAGTAAAGATGAATTAGATGGGAGAAAGTAAAAGGCACACTGACCATATTAGTCAAATGCCTCAAACAGGCAACAAACCTCCACACTATAGGGCCGATCTGACCTAAACATACGTCGAAAAAATGACAGAATTTTAGGATGACAGGGTCAATAGCAGGTTTGAATCCTAAGGTGAAAGGATATGTATAAACAAAGGAAAATCCCATCAAATAAGAGTGATTCTTTGGTTCGCATTAGGAATTATGATAGGGAAGTCATGACTCCAATGACAGTCTTTACGAACTAAAGAAATCAGACCTTCAGTGATCTGAGTTGGGTAAATATCAGCACGATCTAAAGAAGATACTTGATTTCCAAGTGACTCTCTATCATTATAGAAGGATAATTCTGCAGGAACTATCTCCTCTACTAGAGGTTCATGAAGAGGCTCATAGGATTCCTTACCTCTAGAAGAAGATCTATGTGAAACAGAACCTCTGGTTCTAGAAGAAGGGCCAGAACTGGATGAAGGAAGAGAAGAACCACATATGGATGAAGAACCTAAATTACGTAGTCTACCACCTCCTCTTCTACTCCTATTAGGGGCAGGAGGAAAGTTATCAACTATGGAGAATCTCCTAGGGTTAGGGTTTGGTGAAGCCATGGCAGTACTGAAAGGTCGAGAACAAGAATTGAATATTCTGAAAGCTTCGAACTTTAAGTAAGAAAGACAAAAATAAGAACTATATTTATACTAAGAAGCAACCGTCAAAGAAAAAGCTGCAATGATGGAAAGGTAATAATGAGAACTGTCGCTTCGTGTTTAGTGAAGCCGTAAAAAAGCCTTAAAAACGCTGCAAAACTGCAGAACCAATGAAAGGGTGCCACGTGTAATGAGTATTAAATGAAAATGACAATTGAAGCGTCAAATCAATTTTAGCATTAATGGCGGCAAATATTCGCGCTTTAATAAAATTCACTTTCCAAATATTCAATTGATGAATAAATGGCAAGTGGGGGGCTCTCTGTATTGGGAAAAATTGAATTTACATATTGAAATGATTGAAAGATGACGTGTCATAGCACGAAGGCTGATTAAAGAATGATGATAAGCAAGGAGGCACGAGTTGCAACAGATACAAGCGGAAGCACAAGAAGAGGCACGGGATAATATTCAAAAAGACTCGAAGCTCGTACCTATTTAAGTTTAAAAGATGAGAAGAATGAACCTGACAGTGCATGAGAGACCAGATGTAGTATTTAATAAGCATCGAATACTGAAAGCATTAGAGAATCTGTATTAAATTACAATGATTATGTAACGTAGCATTTAATGCTTTTAATCGTCCATAATGACCTTATTATGACAAAGGCAAAACGTATAACTTAAAAATAGCTATAAAAAAGAGAAGACTGATCATTTGTAGAGAGACGAAAAAAATGCTATTCGAATACATTGATTTATTTTATTTTCTGCTATCTATCTTATTGTTATCAAAGTCAGTTTCTCTTGCTAATTCTTGATTATCAGTAACCCGAGTTCTTCTAAATATAAAGCTTTAACTGAAATTCTATTTTTTGGTTAAACACTTCATTTATTATTATTACTCATTGAATTGGAGTACTCCCTGCACCTTGTGTGCAGATTAGGTATTTCTGAATCCGGTAGCGGTTATTGGTTGCTCAAAGGCAGAGTCATCGGAGTTTAGCAAGATAGCTGCCCGACGTTCGCAACACTGCTTTTCTCCCTCTTGATTCCATTAGATTATATTTTGGACACTTTAGACTCTTGTTGTATTCAGGTCTTAGTAGTTGCTAATGACTAGTGACACCCTGGTATCGGACTTTGCTGGGTTTATTTTCCGCAAATTATACTGTTAACTGCTTATTTTTTCGATTTTATCATGTTTAAGACTTAATACTTATTATTTTATTGCTTAAGATTGAAATAAGAATGTGTCGGTTGGTCTTGTATTCATGATAGGCGCTATCACGACTGAGTCCGGGTTTAGGGTCGTGACACTAAGAGTATTTGTTAATATGACCAATTTTGTTATTGATTAATATTAAAAGAGTAAATTTCTTAATATGTGTAAAAACAACAACAACAAAAAAGTCAATTAAAATGAATAAGAGAGAGTAATGTAAAAAATGACACAAGATTAATTAGAGAATTGGAAAAAGGGATTGGATAGGATGGCAGTGCTACAATGGGTGTTGGAGAAAAGCTAAACCAGGAAATTTTCGGGGAAGGGTTGGAGCTAATTAATATGGGAAAAGGGGATTATCAATTCCATTAAGCAAATTAAGCACGTGCCAAAATTGTTTGCCGGATAATAATCCCATCTATCAATTTTGTAACAAGTACAGGTGGGAAACCAAACTGCCCTTTCAAAACGTGTGAACAAAATTTGACGACAGGAAAAGAAAATTGATCAACATTAAAAGAATGAATCCTCAAGCATTTAATTCTATATTAAAGAACTAGATTCAGGTAATAATAATTATATCTATAAAAGCTGTAAATTGTAATAACTCATGTTAGGAGGGTTACAACCTACTCAAAATAATTCTCCACTTGGCAATTTTGTTCACATCTTTTTAATGAACAATAAGCTAAATTGGTCCGTTGACTTTATTCCTTTTTAAGAAATGTAGTCATGAAATCGTTTAAGTGGACTTTGAATTTATTTTACAAATGGTAAGCAACCTCCCCTTCCAACCAAGAGGTTGTGAGTTCGAGTCTCCCCAAGTGCAAGGTGAGAAGTTCTTGGAGGGAAAAATACCGGGGGTCTATTTGGAAACAGCTTTTCTACCCCAGGGTAGGGGTAAGGTCTGCGTACATACTGCCATCACCAGACCCCACTAAATGGGATTATATTGGATTGTTGTTGTTGTTAGTGATGTTACAAACATCCTCGGTCTTCCTTTATTTTTCCCCCCTCTTCCTTTGGTGTATATTTGAATATTTCATTAAAATGTGTCCGTATAAACTAATTATAAGGTAAAAATAACAAACAGTATGAATATATACCTTGGAGCATTTTTTAATATTCGGTAAGTAATTATTCCACATTAGATTATTATAATATTTGGTTCTTCACTTATTACACTCTTTTGTTTAAGATAATAAAAACTTAACATCTTCAAAATATTTTTAAGCTAGTTTTACAAATTTATCGAAATTTGAAAAAGGGCTAATTCGAAGTATCTTATAGAAAAGGTAATTGGGAAAATATGAAAATTTTGACTTTTCATTTGTGTAATTCACTGAAGACCTTTCAACCCAAGTGCTAGAATTTGAAGTTGGAAAATGAAATATTATTTATTTTCCTAAACTCGATTTTGCTTTTTATATGAAGTGTAGTCGGAAAAAATTATGTACCAGATAGAGAAGATCTTTTCACGCATACTTATTAATTATCCTTTTAATTATCACATCGATTGACAGTCTAAATTACCACGAGCATTGGATACTTGTACTCTATTTGCAGTCAAATCAAACAGAAAATTGCTAATACAAGATTTTGTCCAAACTAACTGTTTATTCATGTCAAAAAGTTAAAGTTATCACGGTAAAACAATGTAAATAGTGACTTTTAGCAATTTTGTATTGCTTCTCTTCTGCCGCTCCAGTTTTACCTTTAAAGTAAATACAGTTCAAATAACTATTCCCATAGGAGGAAAAGAGATTTTTATACGCACTTGTCATTTGGACAGAAGAAATTATTTTATAAAATTTTTATGTAATTATTTACAGATCTTCTATATACTACTTTTTAACTGATTTTCTGTGAAAAATCTTATAATCTTTTTTTGGGGAAAAAAAGGCCATAAGCTACTTACGCAATTTCGGCCACATCCAAAAGCTTCGCCTAAGGGAGCCCGATTAAACTTCCTCAGTAATGAACGGTTCAGATCAACTACTAACTTCTATATCTCCGTGATGAACGGTGTAACTGGTAACAGGATTTTAATCCGAATTCCTGTTATGTTGTTCGACGTCATACCGCGTGGGGTCTACCACTGACGCAATCGTCGGCAAAGTATGGCGAAGCACTAATTATTCTGCTGATTTGCCAGTTGCCCCCTCTCTATTTCCCTATTTTGCCATTCATATATTTCGCATTCAACTTTTTCTTTTTAGGTTATAATGTGGATTGTGGGGTGAGACTAGAAGAAAGATCTGTGGTCATTTGCTTGGTCGCATAACGAAAAATAAACTTGCAAAACTCCATAAAACTCTCAGACAAAATTTGGTTTATCATAAAAAATGCTACATTATTAATTTCTTTTATGCTTAATAGAGCGCTTGGTCTATAACAGTCAAAAAAATTAATAGTCAAGTGTTGTTATCAATGTATAACAGTTATTCAAGCTATGTTTACCCATAAAACAGTACAATTGAATTTGTACGTGGTTTATAGACAAACTAATCGATTTGATCCCAAAATGATAAATAAACTAAACAAAAATACAAGACTTAGCGTTGAAATCGAGATAAGACATCAACTAGCTTGGTTCCGGGAGTAGAGCTTCCGAAGACAATAATAAGAATATAAATAGACGAGAAATAAAGTGTTATAGATCTTAGAATAGTGTGTAGCGTAAATTTGTTAGAAAGTTTATGTCCTTTACAATGGTTGAAGTCATTATTCATAATTGCAACTAGGGAACAATGTCATAAAATCAAGCCCCTCTTAGATGACAATTATGGGGGCCATTGATGAATGTGTAACGGCAGGCTATGAATGCCAAAATTCTCTATAATGGATTGTGTATTTAATACTGCAGAATATTCTTCATTGAATGATATTGGGTGGCAGACATTCGTTTTGTCTACAATATTCCTTTCGGGGTCTTCTTAGTGTCAATCGAAGTTGCTGCCCCCGGTCTTGGTTTTCACTTGTTTCACTTTCCGTTTGTCTCTGATTTCACGCATCACTCTATTATACGAGTATTTAATACGAACCAATTTTACCATAATACATATAGCCCCTCTGCTTTGTGGCGGTACATCTTTGTGTCATCGAAAAGTTGGTGAAGATACCTTTCTTGGAGGAAAATTTTCTTATCTCCTCTGAAAAGTTTCTGATACTTGATTAGATGCACGTCTCTCCGTATTTAATGCCGTGAACACATGTTTCTCCATGATTTAGCAATTCTTTCGCTGTTTCCAAAGGTAATCATGGCAATTATTTTAGCCGCATATTCCTTTACTTATACGCCTCATTCTTCTTCTTTTACACTTCACAATTTTTCGAACTCTCTCAACTTTCTTACTCAATTTTCTCTTACTTTCACTCTTGTTTAACCTTCTTCTTCAAAGAATTCTTACTCCCTTCTACTAACCATGGCCTCCTCCTCCAAGAATTCCATCTCTTCAAAAAAAGCACTGATGATGTTGCCCTTCCTACGGTGAGCACCATTATCCCCAGAAGGATCAGTACAATCAAGAATTTTGAAGAGAAGTTTCCTTCTGATAATTTCTTTATTTTTTCATCCGTCCTTCTAGCATTCCTGCTGTGAAGGAGAACTATGGCTGTCATTATTTGAACATCATCGCTCCTGATCAGGTGGAGCGAGTAACCTTCCCTAAGAAGGGTTTTACGTGCGTTTACACATACCCCTTCACTTTGGGCCCATTCTCATTGAGTGGGGGACTTGACCCCGTAATACTTGAGTTTTGCTACCGATATCAAGTGTACTTGTCAGAGGTGAGACCTTCTGTGTAGTGAACGGTAACCTGTCTACGGTGACTATGTTAGGAGACGGGGGAAGACCTCACCTTGGCCCGCATGAAGAATATTTACTCCCTTAAAACTTTTCGTGGGTGAGTGATAAACTTTAGCAAACGTAGTCACAATGCTTTGCTCACCAGCATGGATGATGATAATGACCGCAGATGGATGGAGCGGCTCGTTGTAGTTGCCATTATGGACATCATCCTGGCCACAACTCCATATTTCCCCGAGTCATGGACTCGTACACATAAGTTCAACGTCTGTCTCTTCCTTGATTAAAGGATGTTTCATGTTGTTACTAATCCTTCTCTTTTCACTATTTTAGCAACTCGGTGGACACCATAAAGGGTTGAATATCTGAACCAATGGGTCCAAAAGATTTTGGATATTATCACGTCTAAAACCCTTAGGTGGAAATAACTTGTCCTCAAATACAGGTGGAAGGCAAAAATCATGGTAATTTGATTCCCGAACTAATTTTTTTTTACCTCATGTATAATAAAATTATCTAACTTCTCTTTTCATTGAATTCAGGTCTTCCATAGGGCTCTGTTACTGTCCCCGAGGAGGACGTTTTGGCTGTTCCTACAGATACGACGAGGTTGCTGTAGGAGGCTTTCACCCAAACGGGTGCCATCAGACATGCTTCTGGTGCAAGTGCTTTCTCTTGTAGTCCCGATGTTCCTCTACGATCGAGGGTAAAAATAAAAGGGTAAAAAATGTTGCACCCGAGCCATCCGCATCTACTATGGTAATTGATGATGATGATGGAGCCAGTAATGAAGGGGCTTCTTTACAGAGGAGACGACGACTTTCATTAGCTCAACAATTTCCAAGCTCTCTGGGAAGAGTATGATATAGTGGAGGATGCCAATTATTGCTTCCAAGACCCAGTCCCTGCTCCCGATACTGTGATGCTGGGTACCGAGCCTCTTCTATCTTTGTTTCATGAGAAACCAATAACTAGCACTACTTTTGCCGCAGCTGCTTCTCAACCCACAATGTCATCAACTTTATCTCCTTTTTCGCCAGCCATGCCTTCACCACCAGCAACTGCTATATCATTACCACCGACCATAGACGCCCAAGAGGAGTATGTTCCCCATCCCAAGTTCCCAGGCCATGGGGATTTGGGGATAATTATTCGCCCCTTCTACAGATCCTCAGAGGAGGAGGAGCATCATTCCTTGATTTCGAGGGCCTTCAGAAGTTGATCCTCAATAAATAACAACTCACATCCGAGGAGATCAACTGTTGGCCTAGCGGGATCAAATTATTGCTTGCCTCACAGCACTGGAAGCACAAGTTGCCGAAGTCGTTAAGTTCAAGGCTCGGTTGCAGCAGAGTGAGCAGGAGGTGATGACCTTCAGCCAAAAGGTCGTGCTGTTAAAGGTACAATTTTTAGAGGCTAGGGCAAAATGGTCTGAAGTCTAAAATGTTGTTCTTGTTGCTGCCGAGCACGAGGCTGCCTCTACTATAAGGTTGAATAATTTGGAGGCAGTCTTGAACTCTAAAGCTGAAGAAGCTGCTGCTGCTGAGAAGAAGCGTTCCTAGATGGAAGAGAAGTATAAGAGGGTCATGGAGCATAATAAAGTCTATAACTGACCTTGATCTCAACCTTGAAGCCACAAGATCCATGTGGAATAGTCTTTCGACAGAGGTTGATCAACTTAAGTCAGAGATTCAGCGCCGAGCGAATTCTCTCATTGTTGAAAAAAATACATTATATGTATAGTGTGAGGAGAAAAACCTTAGAAGAGTCCAAATCGGGCGTCATTGATTTTGATGTCGAGATCACTAAGGCCCGCGAGCTGGAGTCAACTGCCCGAGGAGGCCTCCTGGTTCAACCTGATGCAACTGACTTTTCTGGTTCCGGTTCCGAATTCTCGAGAATTGAGGAGGAAATTGAAGGGGATGATGATGAAGGTCAAGGTTCCGAGCCGACGACAGATCTGCCTACTTCTCCTGGGGGCGCAGACGCTTCTCTTTCCCCAAGTTTTGGGGATGAAGTAGTTTAGTTTTTACTTTCTTTTCCCTTTGTTTTTCTTTTTATACTTTTGTAATTGTGTGTGCTTGCACGTTTGTTATATAAAAACGCTTTTACATTTAAGCAATGTGCAAAATTTTCTTTTTGCATAGAGTTATGCAATGCTTCGGGTGCCTTTTTTCCCTCAATAGTATTTGGGTTTTGAGCATAAATTCTTCTGGAACCAACCATTTACTATGAGGGTTTCATAAGAGAGAAACCTCTAATGTTTACTGTGCTCTTGAAGAGGACGTCTCCAGATGGCATTATATATGTATATTTGTATATATGTGTGTGTGTGTGTATGTGTGTATATATATATATATATATATATATGGGATTTGAAAAAAAAGTTATGGCGTTATATACACACCACCACCTGATCAGTTGGTATATGTTGATAATGTTGCCCACAGTGGCCGAGATGATATGATGGGATGCCCTCAGAGGCTTGATGATGTTATGTACACCTATGCCTATGCATGATAAAATATTTTATATGCACGTGCATGACACTATAAATGTTGTAGAATTTACAAAGTTATTTAGACTTACATGTGCATTTCTTTATTCCATGTTTCATCTATGTCGTTTAAGTGCTGATTTTTATGCCTTACATACTCAGTACATTATCCGTACTGATGCCCTATTTCCCAGGGCTCGCATTTCATACATGCAGGTGCAGGTGGGCAAGCTGACGGTCCCCTTTCTAAGGATCCTTGATCTGCGAGAGTTGGCGTGCTGCACTTGATCTGGAGCTACTTTTGATTTTGGTACGATATGCTTGTTGTCACGACCCAAATCGATGGGCTGCGATGGGTGCCCGAGTCCTACCTGTCAAACACCCCTAAGCATGCGTCTAAGATATAAACCTGAATAACATCTGCTAAATTACGAGAATAATGTGCATGAAGGAAATCTTCCTAAAAAGGCATACATACATATACATGCAACATACGTAGGGCAAGCCGACAAGCCTGATATAGACAACTATACATCTCAAAACTTGAAGTCGGAAAGGCCACATACTATCCAACTAGACATGATGTCTACAGACCTCTAATAGAATATAACTGTACAAAGGCGAGACTAAGCCACATCATACCCATATATGTATATACAAATATATCGTACCAAAATCAAAAGCAGCTCCGGATCAAGTAGAGCACGCCAACTCTCGCTAATCAAGGATCCTAAGAAAGGGGACCGTCAGCTTGCCTACCTGCACCTACGGGCATGAAACGCAGGCCCCATGAAATAGGGCGTCAGTATGAAAGATGTACTGAGTATGTAAGGTATGAAAATCTATACGTAAAAGGCATATATGAAACATGGAATAAAGAAATCCATCTGTAAATCTGAATAGCTTTGTAAATTCCGAAACATTTATAATGTTATGCATGTGTATATAAATATCGTGTCATGCATGGGTATAGGTGTACATAATATTATCACGCCACTGAAGGCATCCCATCATATCATCTCGGCCACTGTGGGCAACATCATCAACATATACCAACTGATCAGGTGGTGGTGCGTATATAACGCCGTAACCTTTTTTCCATATATATATATATATCGCCATTTGGTCATGAGTCAATGTACATGTATAGATGAATGAAATACATGAAAAATATGTAATAATATCAATATTCCTTTCAGATAGACATTTTCAACTGCGTATTATTCTGAGACCCATGAACAGAAGATGATAATAATTCACATGGGGAATCAAGACTATAGACACCCCTAGTATTTCTATGAGTAGAGTAATTTATAAAAACTGTGCGTTTTCTCGTTTCTTCTGTATAACTTGGACCATGTCAAAAGAAAGAAGGGATGGTCTTAACATACCCGGAGTAGGGAAAACTCCATATAATATTCAGTTGGAAAACCTTAGTTGATTGAATTTAGGACTCAAAAAGATCGGATTAAGCTTCTGCTTTTTTTTTTTTTTGAAATCCTTGAACGAAATTTGCTCCTGCTTCTCTGAAATTCATGAACGAAGTTTTGCTTTTGATTCTTTGAAATTTTGAACGAAATTGCTTTTGATTATATGAAGCTTTTTTGGAACGAAAATTTGCTTTTGCTTCTAACATTTCTTTTTACCTAAGATTGATATATCAACCATGATTCATGAGGTTCCGATCCTAAATGAGATATGACTTGTAATGAAGTCTTATATTGGTTAAATTTTATTTTAATCCTTAGGTAGACACCTACTCATAAATTGCTATGAGTCATCTTCTTGATTGGTGGCCTTGTGCCACGTTTTTGGAAGGGAAGAAGGGGTTAATCTTATCCACTTATTTTATTAATTAATTAGGTAATGTCCTGTTATCCGGTAATTAACTAGTTACCCATATAATTAAGAATTATTTCAAATTACTTAAAATTCTATTTATTTTAATATACTTTATACATCGTATTACCGTGGTCATATGGTACCTTGCATGGTATTAGTCCATAATTATCGGGTATTATTGCTCGACCCGTATTTTATCCTAAATTGGTCACCTTCAACGAAACTCGTTTTCTTTAATTCGTGTACCCTTTATCCTTTATGATACTAGTTTATCGCTTGTTATAAATAGCATAAATACGTTAACCTCAAGATAATCTCATCCCTGAGTCTACCTCGGTTAACTGAAAATGAAACTTTAACGTACGAAAACGCGAAATGTAGCACTTGTATACATATATGGGTATAACGTAGCTCAGTCCCGTCTTGGTACAACTGTATTTCTATTAGAGGTCCATAGACTATGTAAAATTGGATAGTAGGTGGCCTTGTCGGCTTCCAGTTTTGGGTATATAGTTGTCTATAGTAGCCTTGCCGGCTCGCCCACTGTATTCCGCATGTATATGTACATATATCTTTTGGACAGATTTTCCTCACGTATGTTATTCATGTTTATATCTTAAACGCATGTTTAAGGATGTATGACATGTAGGATTTGGGCACCTGTCGCGGTCTATCAGTTTGGGTGGTGACATCTGGGTTTCTCCCGAAGGCGTGATTAGTTCTACCCCGAGCCCGTACCCTTTCACATTAGAAGCTCTATCTGTGAAAAAGGTCCAGACTCTCGATATCGGTTCCGACACCATCACCGTTCTTTGGTGGCCAAAAGCAGCAATCCGGGACTGAAATCGGCCATAAAGTTGGCCAAAACTTGTGACTTGATCGTAGTCCTAGGTTTATGCTCTATGTAAAAGTCACTCATTTCTACTGCCCATTTAGCCGGTCTACCGGTTAATGAAGGATATTCACTAGGGGAAAGGTTGTCACCACGGCTATCGGTTGGCATTGAAAATAAGGCCTAAGATTTCAAGTGGCGAATATGAGAGCTAAGGCCAATTTTTTGAGGTGTGGGTAGTGAGTTTCCGCTCATGTTAAAATTTTACTAACATAGTAGATAGTAGATTGTGTACCTCCTTCATCACGGACTTAAACGGAACTTACTGCTACATCCGAGACTGCTAGGGAAATCAACAAGTGTTTGCCTTCTTCCAGCTTCGATATTAACGAAGGGCTCGATAAATACCTTTTCAAATCTTTCAAAGCCTGCTGACATTCTGGAGTCTATTTGAAGTTGTTCTTCTTTTTCAGAAGTGAGAAGAAGTGATGTCAATTTTCTGAAGACCGGGAACCCATTAACCTCTGGACCTCTTTCATATTTGATAGCTTGCCGGGAATGTCCTCGGTAGCTTTAATTTTATTGGGATTGACTTAGATCCCCTTTTGGGACACGAGGAACCCCAAGAACTTACCAGAGCTGACTCCGAATGCGCATTTTTCGGGGTTAAGCTTCATGTTGTGCTTCCTTAGGATATCAAAGGTTTCTTGGAGGTGCTTAAGATCATCACCTGCTTTCAAAGACTTAACCAGCATATCATCTATGTAAACTTCCATTATTTTTCCTATTTGTTTTTCAAACATTTTGTTCACAAGCCTCTGATAAGTGGCTCCGACGTTCTTAAGCGCGAAAGGCATCACATTGTAGCAATATATGCCAAAGTTCATTACGAACGAAGTTTTTTCCTGATCCTCCGGGTTCATATTGATTTGGTTGTACCCGAAATAGGCATCAAGTAAACTCATCAACTCGTGCCCGGCCATCACATCAATCATTTGATCAGTGTTTGGCAATGGGAGTGAGTCTTTTAGGCACCTTATTCAGATCCTTATAATCTATGCATATGCAAAATTTATTATAGCTAGCCAGTTAGGATAATTTACCTCCCGGATTGAATCAATATCAAGCAATCGAGTTACCTCTTCTTTGAAAAACCTATTTTTGACCTCGACAGTAGGGTGTTTCTTCTGCCTTACCAGAGAGATGTTGGGATCCAGGCTTAACTTGTGCACGACCACCTCTAGTGGGATACTTTTCATATCCGCATGCGATCAAACAACAACATTAAGGGTGTGTTTGGTATGACGGACAATATTTTCCAAGTAAATATTTTTTTGGAAAACAAGTAGTAATCTTATTTATTTTCTGGTTTTTGGTACGCAAATTATGGAAACTGACTTCTCAAAAATATTCATAAATAATTTAGATATAATAAACATGAATCCATAAACTTTCAAACCAATAATCTTCCGAACCCACAAATTTTATAAACTTTCGAAATCGCGGAATTTCGAACCCGAAAACTTTATAATTTCTAAACCCGTAAACTTTCAAACACATAAACCTCCGAACTCATAACTTTGAAACTTGTAAATTTT
>MU681120.1:110074-123683 GCA_026770625.1 Nicotiana glauca | reverse complement strand
ATATAATCTTTCATACAATTTCCACAACATAGATTAGGGCATTTCTGTCACGTGTTCACCACTGTTCTCAATACCTCCGCCATCTCGAGCGGAGTTCAATCACGACCCGATCGGCTAGGTCACCTCATTGGAGGCATTATTCTCAATCAATATTTCATTTCCCTTATCTGGAATTCAATATCAGCACATTACCACCATGTGTGCGTCATGGTGTCCGATCACGACCCGATCGATTAGGTCACCTCATTTGAGGTATTACTCTATTCTCATTAGTCAACACCTTCAAACTTTATCCCACACATATCATAACAATTCCTGGGGCACTCATGGCCACCATCATCACATCGTTATCCCTTTTCAATATTCATTTTACAAGTTGTGATCATAGTCACATATATCAAGGATAATTCAAGTGGCAAATCACAGGTAAGTGAGCACATAGCTAGCATAAATAGTTCTTTGTTTCCATGTTGGCTTATAGCCCAAGTAATTCAACACATAACTGTACCTTTCATCATTCTCTAATTACTAAGATTGCTACATTATTCACACTGAGGCACATCCTTCACGAATATATATAGATATATGCAAATCAATTAATGCGTAATGACAATCTATACACTAGCCAATTTAACTCTTACCATACTTTCGTAATGACAACGGAGCTCAATTTCTAATAAAAAGGGGTTTTAGCCATACATACCTCAATAAAGCTTTTCCTTGCTCTTTTACAAATTTCCGGAACTCTTAGCACTTCGATCTATTGAGTAAGAATTACAGACTAAATCGAGAATTAGAGACGAAACTGAAGTTCTAGCTTGGTCGAGCATATCATCAAACACTAAAGGTGCATTGTGATCTTAGCCCCTTTTTGTGAGGAATTTCTATAATTTTATACCCCCAATTGCCTTCTTTTTAGTTTTCTACCTTCCAATATCCTATGGTTTGACATGCATGTAGAGAATATATTTCTTATACTCTTAAATTACTTCTCTACTGGCCCCATGTATCTAAGTGTAGAAATAAGAGCTGAGGTTATGAATCTTACCTCTTGGGAATGAAAATTTTGGTGTCTTCACTTGATTTTATTCAATGTTTTAGCAAGGCTCAAGGAGAATTTGATGGGAGACACTTTCCACCTCTAAGACACACACTCTCTCTCTAAAAGTCTCAGAAGATATGCTTAAAATGAGCTATAATATCGAATATATCGATAGGGAGGTCGGATTAAAAATTAGAAAATTGGAGCCCCGAGTCAAGTATGCGATCGCAAATGAGTAAACATGCGGTCCGCATAATGGACCGCAAAATGCTCCCCAAAAACTAAACATTCTGACTCAGTCTGCGGTAAGAATGCGGTGGTCTGCATTCACGTTCTGCGGTCGCAAAGTGCACCGTAGAACTGACACTCACAAAATTCAAAGGAGAATATGCGACGACTATGCGGTCCGCATTTTGATTATGCGACCGCATTTTCGACCGCATAACTGACTTCAATTTTAACCAATATTCTGCCTCACTCTGCGGCAGATATGCGATCCGCATTTCGATTATGCGACCGCATTCTGGACCGCATTTCTTGCATTTTTCTGGAAACTTATTCTTGACTCTTTAATGCATTATTCAATCCAAAAAGTTCCGCGTCATTTATGAATTGTTAACACATGCTCCTAACTTCGCACCACGGAATCCGGGTTTTTGAGTAGGGATTTCACGAGGCCTTACATAAAGTGCCATCCGTAGGACTGACTGGGACATCAACCAGCAAACATAACCTCGTCACAAATGAGGGGAAGTAAAACCCCTTAGTCATCAGCGGCGACTGGAGGATCATTTCATCTCCAATGATTTTAGCAATATCAACGTCCTTCCTGGTCACGAAGCACCAAACCAGTAGAGCCCGCAAGCTGTTCACATTTGATGTGTTGCTCGTGGGCAACAATCTGCTGCAAATCATGGTGAACCAGTACTTAGCTTCCCATGTGAATGACTTGGAATGCAGGGTCATGTTTTCCTGAATCCAAACTGGTCGTCCCCCTGAGCTTATGGACTCAATCAAAGTGCCCCGATCGACCCCCGGAGAATTGTGGTAATAATCATTGTCACCAATGAACGGAGGCAGCTGCAGGACCTGGCGAATATTCTGGGCTGATGCATCTACTAATTTGTCCCACACAACCACCGAACGGCACATATGTTCCGGGCAGTTCGCGTAGAACTCCCGAACTATCATTGGGTTCACCGTGTCAGGTTAATCTAACAAGTACTCCATCCCCCTCCAGCGTATTTCCTCATACATGTCCGGCTTTTCAACACGGAGGGCAACCCTGGTCAGGGCCCTATTGAGAAAAATATAATAATCCGTATGATAATGAGGAGACAATATGAGTATAATCACAGTAGAAATCCAACAAGAAAATAAGTAAAACAGTAACAGAGAACAACACAATCAATGAATAGAGATACAAGCCACAATCGGATATTTATCATCGGGGATCTCCTGGTATCCCGAGTCTCCGGGACAAAGCTTTTAGTGGCTTTCGCATGAAACCTGTCCTGGGCCTCCTCGGACGTGAATCGGGTAGCATCATAAGTGGGCATGTCGGAAGTGCTTTCCGAGTTTCTTCTCTTCTTACGGGTCATAGTACCTGCAACCAATTCATCATAACTATCAGGGGCAGCCAACATGTGCCAGTCGGATGGATACTCAGACTTCACCACCCGCTGGCACCAAACAATTACCCAAAGTGGACAACATCCACTATTGTCCCCACACCAGTTATCCATGATACAATTCCGCCCTATAAAACCACCTCGCAAGCTTCCACCAATACATACAGTTAAATGCTACCACCACCCACCCCACACACAAATTATCAACTAGAAATACACCCCAAACCTATACAAATCAACCCCAAATACCAACTACACACCAAACTTGGAGTCTAAAACTCCATTGCAACCAAAATCAAGAATCATCTACAATAATCACTACATAATGCAAAATACAACAACTTACTTGAGGATTACTGCGGAGTCTTGAAAAAAAAAATTTTGGGGGTTGTGGTTGGGTAGGGTGGGGAATTTTTGGAGGGGGAGGGGTTAGTGGATGGTTAGGGTTTGGATGGAGAAGGGGGTAAGAAAAATGGGTAATAGGGGTTTTGGGTTATGGGAGGAAGAAGAAAGAAGAGAGAGTGGGTTTTGGTGAGAAGAAGAAGAAGAAGAATGGAGGAATTGAGAGTTTGGGAGGAAGAAGAAAAAGTTTGAGAGAGTTTTGAGAGAAGATAGAAGAAGAGGGGAAATGGTCGATTGGGAATGGGTGGGGTTATGGGTAGGTTAGGGTAATTAGGGGAGGGGAAGAAAATAAAAAAAAAATTATGCTGCACATACCTGAGCCCGTTCTGGTCCACCGCGGTCCTGCCGCGGTTATGCTATGACCGCGGTGGGATAACTTCAGAGAGGGGTCACGACCGCGGTCCTACCGCGGTTATGCCGCGACCGTAGTGAGATAACTTCAGAGAGGGGTCACAACCGCGGTCCTACCGCGGTTACGCCGCTATCGCGGTGGACCCTTTACTGGCTGCCTATTGTTGGGGTTCTGTTCCTTTTTTGCCCCTTAGGCACTATTTTTTACCTCTTTTAATGCCTACCTTACCTATGGTATGTCCAGGCTCGTGATGCAACGTCCTCCGCACTAACTTGAATATATAAAACATGTTAGAAATTCTACTATCGTGGTTGCCTCCTACGAAGCGCCTGATTTAACGTCACGGCACGACGCAGCATGAGCGCAAGATTCGCTCAACCTCTCTTCTTTTTTTTTTCCTTATATGATATTACAGACTACAATTACAACACATTCGTGGGTTGCCTCACACACAGCGCCTGATTTAACGTCGCGGCACGACGCACGTGAGCATATTTAAGGCTCGCTCGACCTCTGAGGTTCAGTCAGGTGGATCTCAAACCCTTCCTTTGATTCGTTCATGATCACATATAGTTTTAATCTCTGCCCATTGACTCTAAATGTACGAGAGTCTTTCTCAGCGGCGATCTCTACAGCACCTGATGGGAATACTTCAACCACGCAAAACGATCCAGACCATCTTGACTTAAGCTTACCAGGGAATAGTCGCAATCTTGAGTTATAGAGTAATACCATGTCCTTGGGTTTGAAATGTCGCTCAACAATGTTCTGGTCGTGTAACCTCTTCATTCTTTCCTTGTACAATCTTGTGCTCTCAAAAGCAAGATGTCTAAACTCGTCAAGCTCATGCAACTCAATGATTCTAGTTGTGCCTGCAGCTTCAATATCTAAGTTCAACTGCTTCAATGCCCACCACGCTTTATGTTCAAGTTCCACTGGCAGGTGACAGGCTTTTCCAAACACCAACTTATATGTTGACATACCAATTGGTGTTTTAAATTCGGTCCTGTAGGCCCAGAGTGTATCATCTAGCTTCCTCGCCCAATCAGTTCTTGTGGCGTTCACAGTCTTGGTTAATACACTCTTGATCTCTCTGTTGGACACTTCAACCTGTCCATTAGTTTGCGGGTGATACGGAGTAGCCACCTTGTGGCGCACGTCATACTTTGCCAGCAACATTTCTAAGGCTCTATTATATAAGTGAGTGCTTCCGTCGCTGATAATCGCTCGTGGTGTCCCGAATCGGGTGAATATGTTCTTTTTCAGAAATCCCACCACTACTCTTGCATCATTAGTGGGTAACGCAGTAGCTTCCACCCACTTGGACACGTAATCTACAACAACAAGTATGTACTTATTGCCAAATGAGCTGACGAAGGGACCCATGAAGTCAATCCCCCAGACATCAAATACTTCCACCTCTTGAATCGGGTTCATGGTTATCTCGTGGCGATGGGAAATGTTCCCAGTTCATTGACATTCATTGCAGCCTTCACCCATAGGTACGCGTCTCTAAACACTGTTGGCCAAAAGAATCCGGTCTCAAGCACTTTCGCAGCTGTCCTGACCCCTCCAAAATGTCCTCTATATGCTGATGCGTGACAAGCCTGCAAAATAGAAGATTGTTCTATCTCGGAAAAACACCTCCGGATCATATTGTCAACACATATTCTAAACAAATAAGGCTCGTCCCAAAAATACATGCGACTATCACGATAAAACGTTTTTCTTTGTACAGATGAAAGGTCGTGAGGAACTACACCACTGGCCAGATAATTAGCAAAGTCTGCATACCATGGCACTTCCTCAAGATTAGTAGCGAGCAGCTGCTCATCTGGAAATGTTTCCAGGATCTCTTCAACCTTGATTGCTTTTTCAGCTCCTTCAAGTCGTGATAGATGATCAGCGACTTGATTTTCTGTGCCCTTACGGTCACAAATTTCGAGGTCGAATTCTTGCAACAGCAGCACCCAACAATCAGGCGCGGCTTAGACTCTTTTTTCTCAATTAGTTACCTGACAGCTGCGTGGTCAGTATATACGATTACCTTGGAACCAATCAGATATGATTGGAACTTGTCGAAAGTAAATACCATGGCCAACATCTCCTTCTCAGTTACAATGTAATTCAGCTGGGCTCCACTCAGCATTCTACTAGCATAGTATATTGGATGCATCAGCTTGTCCTTTCGCTACCCCAGCACTGCCCCCACTGCGTAGTCACTAGCATCACACATGAGTTCGAACGGTTTCTCCCAGTCGGGGGCAACTATGATAGGTGTTGTGATTAGCCTCTTTTTCAGTTCCTCAAATGCTACCCTGCAATCATCAGAAAACAAGAAAGGGTGATCTTTTTCTAACAAGTTACAGAGGGGTTGGCGATCTTGGAGAAGTCCTTTATGAATCACCGATAGAAACCGGCATTCCCGAGGAAGCTTATGATTGTACCATAAAATAGCACTTCTCCCAATTCAGAACCAGATTAGTCTCGATACACCGCTTCAGCACACGAGTCAGATTTATCAGGCACTCATCAAATGAGTTCCCCACCACTGAGAAGTCATCCATGAACACCTCCATTATATCCTCTACCATGTCAGTGAATATGGCCATCATGCACCATTGGAATATGGTGGGTGCATTGCATAGGCCAAAGGGCATCCTCCGAAAGGCATAAATGCCATACGGGCAAGTGAAAGAGGTCTTCTCTCTGTCCTCCGATGCAATGGAGATATGATTGTACCCGGAGTACCCATCCAGAAAATAGAAATGTGACCTCCCTGCCAATCTGTCTAACATCTGATCAATGAAGGGAAGTGGGAAGTGATCTTTCCGGGTGACTAGATTTAACTTTCGATAGTCCAAGCAAATTCTCCAGCCCGTGACGGTTCTTGTAGACATCAATTCATTCTTATCATTCTTGACTACCGTCATGCCACCCTTTTTAGGAACATATTGAAATGGGCTAACCCAGCTGCTGTTAGAGATTGAAAAAATGATTCCCGCATCTAACCACTTAATTACTTCTTTCTTCACCTCTTCCTTCATATTGGGGTTCAGCCTTCTTTGGTGTTCCCTGGAAGGTTTGTGTCCCTCTTCCAGTAGAATTTTGTGCATACAGTAGGCGGGGCTGATCCCTTTATGTATGTCATGGTCCACCCAATGTTAGTCTTGCACTCCTTCAGTACCTGCAATAGCTGTTGAGCCTGCACATCTAACAAACTGGATGAGATAATAACAGGTAATGTGGAGTTAGGTCCAAGAAATTCATACCTAAGATGGGCAGGCAATGGCTTTAATTCCAGCTTTGGTGGTTCTTCGATGGATGGCTTGGCTGGAGGAGTTTCTCGATTTTCCAAGTGCAAGGGCTCAAACTCTAGGGGTCTATCCCAGAACCCTACCCTCTAACACCAACACCCATTCCGCCAGCTCCTCTCCATTTACCTCATCCAAATTCATTAGACATGCAGCAAGGGGGTCCTCAATAGTCAGTCTTTCATCATCAGTCTCTACAATTACATCCACGACATCAATAAGAGAGCAATTGGCGAATTCACTATGTCGCCTCATAGACTTCTACACATTAAATGTTATTTCTTCATCGTTTAGTCTCATCTTGAGTTCCCCAGTCTCAGAATCAATTAGAGCTCTCCCAGTGGCCAGGAACGGTCTTCCCAAAATTATGGGAATCTCTTCATCCACCTTACAGTCTAGGATCACAAAATCTGTAGAGAACACAAATTTCCCTACCTGAATCAGCACATCGTCTAGGATTCCAGAGGGTCGTTTCACAGTACTGTCAGCAAGCTGCAACAAGATAGAGGTGGGTCTAGCTCTTCCAATGCCCAACCTCTTATAAATTGCTAGGGGCATAAGATTGATGCTGGCCCTTAGATCACACAGTGCCTTAGCAAAAGCAAAATTACCAATAGTGCATGGAATTGTAAAGCTCCCTGGATCAGACAGATTTTCCACAATTGGTCTAGTCACCACTGCACTACAGGTCTAAGTAAGAGTAACCGTGGTCAAGTCTTGAAAATCAAACTTTCGGGACATCAAGTCCTTCATCATTTTTGCATACCCAGGCATCTCCTTTAAAGCTTCAATCAATGGTATGTTTACCTGGATTTGCTTCAGCATGTCAAAGAACTTCTTGCATTGTTCCTCCTTTTTGTACTTAGCCAACCTCTAGGGGAAGGGTGCAGGGGGTCTCTTCTTCCCAATCAATTGGGACAGATCTTTCTCAGCTGGTACATCAACTACTGGCTACCGGACAGTTTCAGCTTCCTTCTCGGTCTCATTCTGCATGTTATTGTCTTCTAGAGCAGGCTGGACTGTCACCTCTGTCAGTTTTGTTGATTCATCCAGCTCGGTGGGCACTGGTATATGTGTCTCAGCCTATCTAGCTTCTCGAGCCCTTTCTTTCTCTTCATCCAGATCTCTGCCATTACGTAGACTCACCGCCATCAGCTGCTTCGGTCTCTGATCTTTTGGATTTATCTGAGTGTCTGCAAGTAGTGTCCCATGAGGACGATTGTTCAGAGACATCGAAATCTGGCCCACCTATACCTCAATATTTTTGATTACTGCATCATGTGCATCGACTCTCTCATTAATTTTTGCATTAGACCTAATAACTTGCTGCATCATTGCTTCAAGTCTAGCAAACACATCTTCCTGCCTTCCACCATGTTGCTGCTGAGGTGGGTGATACCCCTGCTGTTGATTCTGATTATTGTATCCCTGTGGTCATGGGTAAGGTGCCATATTGTTGGGGGTTCTCATACCTCCCATGTTTCCGGTGTTGAACCGTGGCTGTGCGGGTCTGTACTGCTGATTTTGTTGACCCCAATTCTGACCACCCTATCTCTGGCCACCATAATTAGACACATAGTTCATGTCTTCAGGGTAGTGATGATGATCGTGTTCTGCATTCCACTAATTACCAACTGGCTGACTAATGCAATATGCGCACAAGCCCCCATTAGTAGTATCAACAATATGTACCTGCTGTTTCTGCCCTGACTCTTCCACATTTTTGGTGAGTATGCTCATCTGTGTCAACAAGGTAGCCATATTTTCAGCCATAGAATTGGATGGAACTAAAGGTACTGAGTGCACCACTGGAGTGATAGGTGCACCTCTGGTTGTCCATCCCGAATTCTGTGCCATTTTGTCAAGCAGACTCTGGCCCTCACTCCATGTTTTGCTCAAGAATGCTCCACCAGCTGAAGCATCAACAATGTTCTTTACGCTATTTGACAATCTCATGTAGAACCGCTGCCCCAACATTAGATCTGGAACACCATAGTGTGGACATATGACCAGCATCCCTTTAAAACGCTCTCATGTTTCATGCAAAGTCTCCATCGGCTTCTCTTTAAAGCTCAAAATCTCTTCAATTTGTTGAGCAATTTTGTTGGGTGGATGGAACTTGTTGTGAAATTGCTTGACTAGTTCATCTCGCGTTACTATAGAATTTATGGGGAGTGAATTCAGCCAAGTTTGGGCAGCTCCTGTCACTGAGAATGGAAACAATAGTAGTTTAATTGCTTCCGGAGTTACATTGGGTTGCCTTTGGGTTTTGCAGATAGACAAGAAATTCTTTAAGTGCTGCTGAGGATCTTCAACCTGTGACCCCGAAAATAGTCCATTATTCTGCAACAAGTACAGCATGTTATTCGTGATTTGGAATGACTCAGCCTGTATCTGCGGGACTACTATCGATGTGGATAGATTCTCAACTGTGGGTTGTGCCTAATCATAGAGAGCATCCTCTGGCACTGGTGCTATTGGTGCTACTGGGTTTTCCTAGTTATCTCCCATGATTGTATCGAATTGTGCAGTTATTGGTTGTTGGTTGTTTTGTCGGTTGGCCCGACTCAAAGCCCTAAAAAATTTCTCGGGATCGGATAATGCTCCTAATACTTCACCAGATCTCGATGAGTTTCTAGGCATGCACCTGTGCAACCAAGTCAACAAACGTTAAAATTTCAATGTAAAAATTGTGTATAGAGAAAACTGACTACACTAAGAATTTTTGTACTTCTTTCAATTGTAATTGATAACACCGTTAATTCCCCCGCAACGGCGCCAAAATTTGATCACGCCCAACTATGCCTTATAAAAAGGACAATGCGGTCGTTGCAAATATAATTCGGTTTACAAGTCCGGAGTCGAATCCCACAGAGAATTAACCTATCAATTACCTTTGTTGGAATTACTAAATTCTTTATAGTCAACTTCCTCAAACGTTGGAAACAATAGTTGATGGTATTTCTACTAACTAAGATTGAACGTAAATAAATAAACAGTTATAAACTAAATATGCTTGGATTGTAAATAATAATGAGAAGGTTCTAAGGTAGTAATTTTCCCTATTGATGGAATCCCTTCCGGTTATGTTTCATATAGATTCACCAAAATATCTCTATCAATCATGAGCACTCTTTTTACCGTAAATCTCTCCCCAGTAGTTGCGATAATTTACTAGACGCACTCTCCTGAGTTACGCTAGTTGACTTTGTTTATTACATCTCACTTTAGATCACACCCAAGGCTTCGTTATCCATAATCCCGCCTTTAAACCCGCAATTATAGATCCCTCTTATACTTTGGGAGTGGTGTTGTTCAATAATTACCTAAATATGCACTCTCTCCCGAGTTATGCACACTAAATAGGAACAACTAATTAAGGATTTTGTCAATTAACTACAATAAATACGTAATTGAACAAATAGAGATTAATCGGCAAACTATATGAACATAATCAAGAAGTTCATCCTTCAATAGGTTCCATCAAAACCTTAGACTAAAGTATTTAGCTACTCATAACAACTTGAAGATAAACTACGAAAATATTCATCATGTAAAATTGCAAGAAAAAGAAAAAATAAAGAACTATGATGTTTTGGGTGATATCTCACACTTGTGTTTCTTGCCAAAGTACTCTCCAAAACAAATCTGCCATAATGTGGCCGAATTCCTACTTTTTATAAGGGTTTTACACCAAGTTTTTCCGACTTGACACTTTCGTCCCTGGCTTTTTCGCGTTCTGCCGCGGTCCCACCGCAGTTACGCCGGGACTGCGGCCAAATAGGTTCTCTGAATCTGCAGCTCTGCTCTGCCGCGGTCCTACCGCGGTTACGGTCTGACCGCGGCAGGCCAAGTTCAGCACTGCTTTTGACTTTTCACTTGGTGCATTTCTCGGGCATTGTTTGATTGGCCTCCTTTTCTCCGTAATTGATCCCAAACTTGCTCCATCGACTTCTTTCGTTGGATATAGCCTGCAAAGCATGAAAAGCACTAATCAGAGCATTTGGTTAACACTTTTTACAACAAAGCTATACAAAAATGTGGTTCTTTAGGGTCTAATTATAGTCTAATTCACTTATTATCAAATAGTAAGTACATAATCCATCTTACTTTATTTACTATTATATGAAGAATGTTACTTATGTTACGAGAGTTTAATTTGTTCAGTAGATGCGATTAGAGATTTTAATTAATTATGATTTCTCCCATGTTAAATAAATTTTTTATTTGTCTAGATTGGTCAGTGGAATAAAGTTTTGTATAATTTAAGGGAAACAAGAAACCTTGCGCATGTAATGAAGAAGCTTTATTTATGATCAAATCTTTACACATGTTACAAAATGTTCTGACTGAGAGGTGCAACTTAATTGGCTGCACTATGTTAAAACCACTTGAATCTACATTTCAGATTGATGTAAATGACTGATCAGTCTCTCAACTGGGATCCAAATAATCGTGTCAAAGTTAGAATCGTATCAACCAGAACCTATCACGGCCTGTTCATGCACAACGTGTAAGCCCTTCATCAGGATTTTCTTTAAATTGTCAGTTTATTACATTCTCTTGTACAAGTAAATTAAAGGAATTGCCAAATATATCCTTTACTTTGACAAATATCTATTTCTGGATTATACAACTGATACTCTTGTATAAGTGAATTAACAGAATTTCCAAAGAGGTAAAAAATGTTGGCCAATGAAATGTCATAGCCAAGTGGATGACAGGTGTGTTCGACCCACTTGTGAAGAGCTTGAGAATTTTGGTATTTTGGTCTTGACAATATATAATGCTGGTAAATTCCCATGTAACCATTACGCCCGCTATATGACTTCCTCAACTATCATTGATATTAATCTTGCTAGGAGGGAAATGGTCATTCTTGATACACATATTAGTCGTCCATTTTCAAGAAGCTGCAAATACCATCTAATAGGCGCCATTTATATTTCATGGAAAATTTTACCATCCACAGTGTAACTTATATTTCTTTTTGTGGACATGTTTATTTTAGGAACGGCAAAGACCACACTATCTACACGCCATAATAAATACGTACCTAATTGGAGACGATGAACACTGTCGGAGTGGTCATCTTGTGTTAAAACATTGAGGGTTGTTGCTATGCCAAAGGCGTTGACCTATCTAAGGATAAGGAGCATGATATTTGGGAAGTCATCAAGTTTGGCACATGAGGAACCACATTTTTCTAACGTCGACAAATAACTCACCATAGGATGAACCACATTGATAATTCACTTCTTTATTTTTTCATGTATAATTATTTAATAAAATTTTATAATAATATTGATATTATTTTTTCAAATTATGTACCATATGACTTGACATACACGTGCAACGCACGTATCGAGAAACTAGTATAATTATCATTGGGAACGGTAGAAAAAATAACATACAATAAGGATATCGTATATAATAAAGTATACACTTCATACATGGTTGTCATAAAATTAAAATAAGTAAAAAAAAATACATGTTTCTATTTAAAATTTGATTATGCATCTTCATAGATATAGATTATATCCAATTATTTTTACGCCCAAAAACAAGTGACGATACTGTGACGACCCAAATTTTTAGGTGCACCCGAGCAAGTTCGCATGATATTTTTAGACTTGTGTGCTTGTTTACTTTGGAGACCCGAGGGCTCGGGTGAGTTTCGGATAGGCTACAGAATGATTTGGACTTAAGAAAAAATTGTTGGTATGCTTCAGGTCTGCAGAATTTCCAATTGTGAGGTCTGGATCACAAATGTGAGCCTCGTATTTGCGAAGAATGTTCACATTTGTGAAGCAGGGTAGGGGACTGGGTAGTTCGCATTTGCGAAGAATAGGCCGTATTTGCAAAAGTCCAGGTTCTAATTTGCGACTGGGACTTCGCATTTTCGATGGCTATAGAAATGCGAAGAGTTTGCATTTGTGATACTTTTCTCGCAAATGGTTCATAGTGGTTGGTTCAGAGTTGTTGGGATATTATTCTCGCATTCTAGAGGTTGCAAAGGAGTTCGCATTTGCGATACTTTTCTCGCATTCTAGAGATGGAGGCCAGCCAGCAGGAGGATGTCCTAGGGATATGGTTCAAAGTGGTTGGGCCCATCCCCGATGTTATGCTTTCCCAGCTAGGCCTAAGGCTGAGTCGTCCGATGTTGTTACCATAGGTACAATTTCGGTTGCAGTAGTGATGCTTCAGTTCTATTTGATCCAAGGTCTCATACTCCTATGTGGCATCTTATTTTGCTTCATATTTGGTTGTGCCTCATGATTCTTTTAGTGCTCCCGTGTATGTGTCCACACCAGTGGGGGATTCTATTATTGTAGATCGTATCTATCTCTCGTGTGTGGTTATCATTGGGGGTCTTGAGACTAGCGTAGATCTCCTACTTCTCGATATGGTTGATTTTGATGTTATTTTAGGGATGGATTGGTTGTCACCTTATCATTCTATATTGGACTGTCACGCCAAGGTAGTGACCTTAGCATTGTCGGGTGTGAGCACATGATTTTTGCCCTATATGAAAATAACTCCTAAAAATAGACCAAATAATTTTTATTGATTTTTAGGTGTTTTTCTCTATTTAGTTGCATTTCAGATATTTTTAACATTTTTAAAATCATAGAAAAACAATAAAAGTGTCACATTTTAATTTCATGCCACCTTAGGTTCAATTTATATTTAGGAATTACTTGCATTGAGTTAATTGTGTTATTAATCAAAAAATCAAAAAAAAATGATCATTTTTACATAGTTAGATAATTAGCTTAATTTTACAATTTGAATTAATTTAGGAATTTAGTTTAGGTTTTTAATTAATTAAAGAAAGAAAAGAACAACAAAAAGAAGAGGGAAGTGA
>MU681120.1:69702-108465 GCA_026770625.1 Nicotiana glauca | reverse complement strand
ACAACAGTTGAGCGACCGTGCTAGAACCACGGAATCCGAAAATGCCTAACCCCTTCTCCCGGGTTAACAGAATTCCTTACTCGGATTTCTGGTTCGCGGACTGTTAACAGAGTCATAATTTCCTCAGTTCAGGATTCAACCGGTGACTTGGGACACCATTAATCTCCCAAGTGGGGCCTCTGAATTTTAATAATAAATTCCGTTCTGATTGTCCTTTAACTGGAAAAACTCCTTTACACTCTTCGCGGGGTGTAGTAAGTATGAAAAAGGAGGTGTGACACCGGGGTTGCCTCGATTAGAGGAGAGAAGGACTCCTGGTCATTCTACCAGCATAGTTATTGTTACACCCCATATTTTCGTACGTGAAAGTACGCCATAAATAAATTAATGGGAGCTCGGAAATGATATGTTACATCCCGCATTTTCATACGTTAAAGTTTAGTCGTAATTTAATCGACAAAAGTTCAGGAATGAGATTATTTTGAGATTATAAATATTATGCTATTTCAAACAAGTGGTGAGTAAATTCATAAAGTTGAGAGGGTAAGAAAATCGAAGAAAATGGATTTCGTTGAAGTTTGACATTTTTGGATTAAATACGGCCTGAGTTAAAATATCCAGTGTCGCGCCCCCTTTTTTCCCTTCTCGCGGGGGGAGGTCCGAGTTTCTTAAATCCCTGAATGTTGAACACCTATATTTGGGCCTAAGGCCGCAGTTAATGCTTTATGCATGTTTGGGCCTAAGGCCGCAGTTTATGTTTTATGCATTTTTGGGCCTGAGGCCGCAGTTATGTATATGTATACTTGGGCCCGAGGCCGCAGTTTGTGCACATATATATTGGGCCTGAGGCCGCAATTTATTTATTCAGATAAATAGGTGGTTCATCATCCAAAAGAGGGGGTATTCATATCCTTACTTCCTTTGTTCAGTTCAATTATTAGTTATCAGTTATCATTTCAGTTACCAGCTATCAGTTATCAATTCAGTTATTAGTTATCAGTTATCATTTCAGTTTCAGTTTAAATAGTTATCATTTCAGTTATCAATTATCAATCCTCATTTATCAGCTTAGTTTCAGTTTCAGCATTTATAATTCTTTCTTTTAGTTGCTTTACATACCAGTGCAATTCAAATGTACTGATATCCCTTTTGCCCAGGGCCTACATCTCACGATGTAGGTACTGATTTACAGGATGAAGATTCAGAGCGCTAGGATTCTCATACCAGCTAATTGGTAAGCCCCAGTTCTTTCAATGCATTATCATTACTTTACAGACTTTTAGTTTTTTACAACAGTTAGTGTTTTCAGCACTTCATTAGAAGCTTTATAGACTAGAGTAACAACTAGACAGATTCGCAGGCTTTTCATATTAAGCCATATTGGCTACAAATATATTTCAAAATTGTATTAGTGTTTCCGCACTTTGATTTATATCATCCAGACTTTCAGTATATCATCATGTGTTAGTTTATCTTCCGCATTCAGTATGTTATGATATCATATGTTGATTCAGCCAGCCAGTTGGTTCGCTCGGTCGCATGTAGTCAAGCACTGGGTGCCGTGTTACGTCCAGGCCCAGGTTCGGGGCGTGACAAATCTTGGTATCAGAGCACTAGGTTCAAGAGTCATAGGGAGTCTATGAAGCCATGTCCAATGGAGTTTCCTTTATATGTGTGTGCCGGCCACACATATAAACGGTTAACTACCAAGACATCCAGGATTGTCTCAATTCTTTCTGCTCTAGATCGTGCCATGAAGCTTAGAGAAATAGTTAACCTTCTCTTCCTATCAAATTCCAAACGAATTGGATGCCCAAGCGACGAGTAGGAGAAACCTAAGGTCCTAGAGAAGATAATTGCCCATTGGGGGTATAATTATGGAGTGCAGTTTGGTAAATATGAAACTTGAGAGGATGTTATAAGTGGTATGATATGGATAGTAGTATATATTAGAGCATAACCTTATCAGAAAGTACAAAAATAGTTATCATGTCTTATGGTTATCAGTTTACCTCAGTTACCAGTTATACAGTCCTTCGGTTAGCAAGTTTATGGTTATTCAGTACGCCAGTATTCGGTTATATGTTTACCAAATATGCAATTTTCTATGTATCAAAATTTCTGGTGACTTGTGAGTATACAGTGATGCATATGGGTTCTCAAAGAAAATGTAAGTAACAATGATTATAGAGAAACCTTCGCATATTTTAGGTCTGAATTAAGAACAAGACTTACTGTATGGCGCAGGAAGTGATTTATCAGATGATGGTATACTTTGAAGGATAAGTTTGTGCATGTTAGTGTATCCGTATGTGTTTTACCTCCTAGAACAACTTCATTTAATTTTTGGAATTAGAGCCACAAGTTGGATGATGATAGTTCAGATGTAAGACCCTAACATTGGTCACTATAGTTTTGGACAAAAAAGAGCCTGAGGGTAAAATACATAGGAGTTAGAAACATTTGTTATTACCAAAGATGTGATTTCATAAAACTCATGCAAATGACTAGAAGATATGATGTATGCAATAAGAACCAAGAGCAGCCGATAGTGAATTTCAGGGAATGATTTTAAGTTATTCAAATCAAAACTAGAAGTACCATGTTAGTAAGTTTCTATAAGAAGCAGTTATTGATGTAAGATAAAAGATATTCCAGTTCCCCCTTATGTTATATGACTAAATGATTACCCTGGATGTTTATAGTATGATATGATTTTGTATTGTATAGAAAGTTTGGGGGTTAGATATTTCAATTTCGTTTAAGACAGATGAATTTCCTAAGTGTGATCCATGCACATAGTTTAGAAGAAAAACAAAAGGATAGTCTGCGACCGTAGAATAGTGTTGGATAGTGAGGGATTTTAGGAATAATCTTCGGTTTCACTTTAGTTATACAAAGCAGGAGAAGAAAATATGATGCTAGCAGGTGTTAGTAAAAAGGATAGTGAGTAAGTTTTATGTAGATACAACAAATTAGCAATTTCAACAGAGCTAGTAGGAGTAAAATTTGATCCACTTAGCCAGGTTAACTATAGTGAGGATGACAATTTGAAATACCGAACGTGTGCTAGAACCCAAAGAGTTTAAGTTAAACCCAAAGTACAGTGGCAGTGGAAAAAAAATCAGCTAGGCAACAAGAGAGCTATACAGAAGAATAGCCTTTAAGAATTATTGAAAATGGGTCTCCCCAAGACTGACAGTGTGAGCAGAGTTAAACCATTAAGATTGTGTGTGATAGTTGTGAATACATTAGCTTTTCATTTATGTAAGTAAATTAGTTTTTCTTAGTAAGGAAGATTGCTCAGAAGTAAGTCGGAATATGAGTGGTCATTGACATAAAGTGCAAAGAGTTGTAGAAGAATAAGGAAAGTTATTTAGATCCCAACAAAAAAAGAAAGGATCCGCTAGTATAAGACCTTTTGGTCTAAGGGGTGATGTGAAACCATCAGTAATTCCAGATGGAGATTTGAAACTCGAATAGTTAGCATGGGATATGAAAAAGAAATCAGTTCGGTAATGAGGGAAAATTGTATAATTACCACAGGGATTATGTCTAGCATGTGTAAGAAACACAAAGTGAGTAGAATGATCACCGAGTGTAGTTATTGATGATAAAGTGATCATACAAAAGCTATAAAATTATGCCTATTTATATGTTATGAGGGTAGTGTCATTGCACGAGACTCTAAAAGTTAGAGTACATGTCAAAGAATTACTTCAAAATAATTCTATAAGTGTTTTCAGGAAGTATCTTTAAAATATAATTAAGCATGGGAAGTATAACTCATGATTGAGGTAGATAAGAGAACTCTGGTGAAAGAAGTCATCAGCCAAGATAGGAGTTCGACTTCAGACTCCGAAGATAACGGAGTTGTTGTCTAGAACAGGATTTGTTCCCCCTTAGTAGCCGAAGAGAAGGAGAAATAATTTGATGATCCCTGCATGTTGTAGTTGAACGAGGAGATTCACAAGTATAAAGATGATGGCTTTTGAATAAGGGAGAGATGATGATACTTTGAGGTGCCAAGACAGATTGTGTGTTCCAGACATAGATGGATTTAAAGAGGAAAGATCATGTTAGAAGCCCATAATTCCAAGTATTCTTTCCATCCAGGTTCCCCAAATATGCATCATGGCAAGGAGATTTATTGGTTAAACGACATGAAAAAGAACGCCGCAGACTTTATGGCCAATTGTCCGAATTGTCAGCAAATGAAAGTCGAGCAGCAGAAAGCCTAGTGTTTTATCACAGAATACATATATTTTGAGTGGAGATGGTAAATATGAAATTTATAATAGGATCATCTTACTGATTTTAAAAGCATGATTTGATTGGATGATTGTAAATTGACTTACCAAGTCAACACACTTCTTGCCAGTAAAAATCACAGATTCAGTAGAAGATTATACCAAGTTGTACATTCAGAAATTTGTCTGATTGCATAGAACTCCATTGTCCGTCATTTGGGACTGTAGTGCTCAGTTTAAAATGAACTTTTAGAAGTTCTTTCAGAAATGGTTAGGCACAAGTTTTTCATCCTCAGAAAAATGGCCAGGCAAAGCGCATTATTCAAATAGTTGAGGATATGTCCTTGATGTTAAAAGTAATTGGGATGATCACATATCTCTCATTGACCTTGCAAATAATAATCTACCATTCTAGTATCAAGATAGCACGTGCGAGGCTATGTATGGGCGAAGGTGTAGATCGCCAATTGGTTGGTCCAAAGTTGGTGAAGAGGAGTTGTTGGGATCAAATTTGGTCTATCAGACTATTAGAGAAAGTTAAGTTGATTCAAGAGTGTTTGAAAACGACTCAGAGCCGCCAAAAATCCTATTTGAGCGTGTGACATAGAGACCTAGAGTTTCAAGTTGATGATTGGGTGTTTCTGAAAGTTTTGCTTATGAAAGGCGTTATGAGATTTAGGAAGAAGGGGAAGCATAGTCCCTGCTATATTGGGCCATATAGAGTCTTGCGAAGGATCGGTGAATTAGCTTATGAGTTAGAGTTGCCACCATAATTAGTGGTGGTACAGCCAGTATTTCACGTGTCATGTTATAACATTCAAGTTTTCAGTACTCAGATACTCATGTCAGTTCAGTACTCAGATACTCATGTCAGTTCAATACTCAGATGCTCATGTCAGTTCAATACTCAGCTACTCATGTTAGTCCAATACTTAGATATTTATGCCAGCTTAGTAATCTGATAATGATATTAGTTCAATTCTCAAATATTCGTGCCAGCTCAATATTCATATACCTATGTTAGTTCAGTATTCACGTATCCATGGCAGACCAATATTCAGTCAATGCAGTAGTCATTCAGTTCACTATCTCAGTAGTTCACTAATCATGTATTCATTCAGTTTAGTATGCAAGTGTTAATAAAAGTTCATATTTCTACCATACCAGTTTAAGTTACAGAAAGGACAATCATTCGAGGACGAATGGTCCCAATGGGGAGATAATGTATTATCCCGTACATTCGGACTAAGTGTGGATATGTTAAATGGGCATTAATTTGATATTTTAGACATATGAGTCCTAGCGGGATTAGTATTGGTGAAAATATTTATTTTAGAATCAAGATGGAGAATGAGGTGCATAAGATTCGATAAAATCTATGAAGTTTACAAAATGTCAGTCTTGCAGGAAGTTGAGTGAAAAACGTGTAAGGTATTTGGGAAAAAGCAAAACACAAGAGTGATATCCCTTCGAAATAGCTTTCCAACGATATATTGTGAAGCCCAAATGGATCTTTGTGCAAAATATTATGCATGTTCTACAGGATAGTGTGCAATATGTGCGCCCTGAACGCACCCCGAGCACGACCATGCTCCTCTGGCAGTGCTACTGCCATTTTACGCGGTCAGGAGCACGGTCAGGCCTACAAGTGCGCAGGGGTGCTCATGGGGGATCATTTTAAAGCCCTACTTCATCATCCACAACCCCAAAACACAACAATTTGCTCTAAAAAGGAGAGCTCTCAAAAACCTAACTCCTTAAAGGTCCATCCACCATCCAAGGTAAGTTCTAATGATGATTCTAAGTTAATTTTATTTTTCCAATATCTTATTAATATGGGTAAACCCTCCATATCATTAGATATTCGATTGGGACATCATTGTTGAGAGAAGGAACCTTAGAACTCGAATTCAAGAAGACTGAACATCAAGAAGGTAATATCTTCAACCTCTAATTGATTATAGCATTGGATTAATGATTGTAGACTACAAGTTCATGAGATATGAGTTGATGGGTTTGATATAAAAGCATGAACAATTGTAGGTTTGGCTTGTTGATTGTTGATTATTAGTCAAGGGTGTTGTTTATCTTATGGGTGAAGAAGAATGACATTGATTATAAGAAATTTGAGATTTTAGAATTTATCTAGGATCAAGAGAATGATTTGTTAGATGTACAAACACCATTAATAAGGACTAGGAAGCTTTATGTCACTAAGTGTTTGAAAAATGCTTAAGTGACCATAACATGATAATTTATGCTAATATGGAATCTCTTTGACTTGTATTGATATAGATTAAAGTTGAAAGGGTTGGCGAATATTGTATTACGCTCAAGAGCAGGAAGTTAATGTATGTGAGGATAACTCTTTATGTTTGGGAACGTTAATGATTCTCCCTATACTACGTTTCTTTTACGACGTTATTAATAGCCTCAGAAATATAGTTTAACCTAGTTCCTTGAATAGTTGTAGAACTTCTATTCTTTAGCTTCATGACTTTCGTTCTGAACGTTGTGAGCTCAGCGCATATTCAATGTGGACTTGGATTTTATTTCCCCGAGTCTTAGTATAGATTACTCAGTATGCCATTGAAGTTTCAGTGTTCATAATCAGTTCAAGAATACATGTCTCAGTCTAGTCCTATTCAATATTCCAGTATTATATAACTCAGTGTGATCCAATATTCCAGTATCATGTAACTCAGTGTGATTCAGTATTTCACTATCATGTATTGCAATATGATTCTCAGTTTCTAATTTTAAATCCCTGAATGTTGAACACCTATATTTTGGCCTAAGGCCGCAGTTAATGCTTTATGCATGTTTAGGCCTGAGGCCGCAGTTTATGTTTTATGCATCTTTGGGCCTGAGGCCGCAGTTATGTATACGTGTACTTGGGCCCGAGGCCGCAGTTTGTGTACATATATATTGGGCCTAAGGCCGAAATTTATTTATTCAGATAAATAGGTGGTTCATTATCCAGAAGAGGGGGTATTCATATCCTTACTTCCTTTGTTCAGTTCAACTATTAGTTATCATTTCAGTTATCAATTATCATTTCAGTTACCAATTATCAGTTCAGTTATCAGTTATCAATTTAGTTATCAGTTATCATTCCAGTTTCAATTTCAATAGTTATCATTTCAGTTATCGATTATCAATTCTCATTTATCAGCTTAGTTTCAGTTTCAACATTTATAATTCTTTCTTTCGATTACTTTATATACCCGTGCAATTCAAATATACTAGCGCCCCTTTTGCCCGGGGCCTACATCTCACGATGTAGGTACTAATTTACAGGTTGATGATTCGGAGCGCTAGGATTCTCGTACCAGCTAATTGGTGAGCCCCAGTTCTTTCGGGGCATTATCATTACTTTACAGACTTTCAGTTTTTTTACAAACAGTCAGTGTTTTCAGCACTTCATTAGAGGCTTCATAAACTAGAGTAACAGCTAGACAAAGTCGCAGGCTTTTCGTATTAAGCCATGTTGGCTACAAATATATTTTAGAATTGTATTAGTATTTCCGCACTTTGATTTATATCATCTAGACATTCAGTATATCATCATGTGTTAGTTTATCTTCCGCATTCAGTATGTTATGATATCACATGTTGATTCAGCCAGTCAGTTGGTTCGCTCGGTCGCATGTAATCAGGCACCGGGTGCCGTGTTACGTCCAGGCCAAGGTTCGGGGCGTGACACATAGCTATTCATAACTTCCAAAAAATGTTTGGGACCATCCCTTTTGAGCAAGAATTCGGAGCTAAATAACTTATAGCCAAACTCGGGGCAAGAATTCAATGAACTAGGAAAATATGTGAAATTTGAGATTATCAAAGCACTCTTTGCCCAATAAGTGGTAGGAAACTAATAATCCCAACTAACAGTTCACTGTCCTAATATGACATACTTTTATGTAAGAAGTTTCACTCAAAAACTACCAGGTACATCTGATGATCCTTGCTTGTTGCTGTGTACTAAGTACTTCCTAAGTGTATAGATACAATCCAAATGTTGCCTTCGTCAATGTGTTTACAAACACAGGAAAAAGATTTTCATATAAGTGATCTTGAGCTTTGCTAACGTTGCACGTTTAAGCCCATAGTTCATTCTGGTAGTTTGTGAAGATCACAAAAAGCTAGCAAAATACATCTTATATTGTATCTGAGATATTATCTCCTCGTCGCCTCAACGCCACCATCGATTTCCTGTTCTGATCCCGTGCTCATTAATCGCGTATTTTATGGACAAGTGATTACTGATTGTGTTTTTCATCTGTAATATTTTCTTTTCATGATGGAGATACAGAAAGGCAACTACAACTTGCAAAAGTGATAAGTAACGGGGTACAATAGTCGGGTTTATTTATCTCTATATTTAATATTTAGATTCAGAGTTGAATCAAAGCTACTTATAAACTAGGAAACAGAAGCGGCTCAATCAATACAGTGGCCTAAAGCAAAACCTTAATAAGAGGTCTAAGAGATATTTAATAAATTTTTTAATATATTTTTATTGGAACTGAGAGTTTGAGAAAAACGTGAGAAAGAAAAAAAAGAGATTATGCTACTCAAACTATTCAATAGCCTTGTTATTTGGCCGAATAGATAGATGAGCTAGTATGAGGAGAGAAAAAAGAGAGTTTGATTTTATAAACAAGAACTGATTTAGCTGAAGATTGAAGAAAAAAAAATACTTTTTGGTCACTTGTAGGCTCACTGCCTCCCAATTAAAATACGAGAACCTAAAAACATGTGATTTATATAAATAAACTGAAATAGTTTTGATTATTAGATATACATGACTGAATTACTACATCTACAAATGATAAAAATTTAGTTATACATTTTTTTTTTTATATAGTAGTACTAATTTTGAGACCTTAAAGTATTGGGGGCCTAAAGCAAGTGCTTGACTTGCTTTAGGCTTGAGCCGGCACCGCTAGGAAAGTCCTTGGCTTCTCGAAAAACAAAATAAGAAATAGCCAGATTTACGATTCATAATTGAAAAATAGCCACAGTTTCAAAAATAATGAAATTTAGCCATTTTTTCAGGACAAAACACCCTTAAAAATGCGGAAAAAATCCCAGCATAATATGTTGTAGTTTGAATTTTTTACATATGAGAATGTGCTTGAATTTCATAATATACTGGAGTTCCAATATAATATGCTGGAAGTTCATACGCATGAGCTCCAAAATCCAGCATGGAACATTTCGTATTTCAGCAAAGTAGGAGTTATTTTCAATAACTTTGCAAATGCCAATGATTTTTTAGTTACCAATTCGAAAACTGGCTAGTACGTGCTCTTTTCAATGCTTCCCAATGCTACATTCAAAAGCCAAAAAGGGCTGTCAATATTAAGGAGCGAATCAACAACAAACTTAAAAGGGCAGAAAACTCATTTTCTTAACGTAACTGGCATAACCAGTAACCACCTAAGTAATTAAAGGCGTGATTGCAACGTTGCAAGTAGTTACACAATTTACCAGACCAAGTAAATACTTGATCAATTGTGAATTAATTGTAATTGGAGTATAATTTTACTCTCTAATTCAGAGGGGGAGGCTCAAGAATTTCTTGTGATTAGGTGCTGAACCAATCCCTATTATAAAGGACTAGCATGGAGATTTGCTAAAAGAAAGGCTTCATAATAGAGGAAGAAAGCCAAATATGCCATACTGAGCAAGGGACCATAGCGCTGTCACGATCCAAGTTCTCCCTCCATGAACTGTCGTGACGGCACCTAGTCTCTACGACTAGGTAAGCCTAAAAATTTGCGGAAAATGAAACGAAGACATGAAAGCTAACAATTTAACAGGTAAATCTAATAAAGAAGTTTAAAATGCCGCTCGGCATATACAATAAAACACTCTCGAACTGAACAGAAATACTCCCAAAACCCGAAATCTCATGAATCACAAGCGACAGAAGTACATAGTAGTTCTAATCTCCACAAGGTCTATCAACAAAGAAAAATACAGGAAAATCTACGACAGGAGGAATAGAGAGGGACTTCTTGGTCTGCTGACGCGGCAGATATACCTCGAAGTCTCTAAGATCGCCTCGCGTCACTAGAAGTATGGATGCGAAGAGGTACCTGGATCTGCACACGAAAAATATGTGCAGGAAAGGGCATAAGCACACCACATCGATACCCACTAAGTGTCAAGCCTAACCTCGGTCGAGTAGTGACGAGATCAGGTCAGGCCCCTACTGGTTTATACATGTAATAAAGTAAAACAGTAAGAAATATTGCAGTAAGACTAAATATTAACATTCAACAAAATAAAATCACAGAAAAACACCACAATTTAATACACAGAGATAGAAACAAGAGATCTCCCGGGATACCGTCCTGTAGTCCCAAACGTAATGTACAGGGGGATCTCCCGGAATACTGTTTCGTAGTCCCAAAATAAATATATCCAGTACAGGGGGATCTCCCGGGATAACGTTCCGTAGTCCCAAATATAAATGTGCAGGGAGATCTCCCGGAATACCGTTCTGTAGTCCCAAAGTAAATACACCGATCAATCAATATAAATAACAGTTCAACAAGAAATGCTACAGTTTAATTTAATTCATATCAAAGAAGACAGGCAATCCTTGCTCTAAACCTGCTGCATAGAGTACAGATAAGCAATTAAGGCAGTTAAGACAATTAAGGCACGTAAGCATGCTTCCCTAAGCCAAACAGAATGGATACATATACTAGTATTGCTCAATTAAAGGGAAAAATATAGATATTTACTTAATGAATACGGGGTTCTTTTTCAACAATTAGCACGTGTACGCACTCGTCACCTCACGTACACGGCATTCATATAACAACAGTACCAAATCCTAAGGAGAGTACCCCCACACAAGGTTAGGCAAGCCACTTACCCCGAACCAAGCTCAAAATCAATCTGAAATCACGCTCTTGCGACGAGTATCCAACTCCAAGTGACCCAAATCTAATCAAATCAATTACATAATGTAAATAAAGCTACAAACAACTAATTTAACTAATGAAATCAAAGCTAGGGTAAGAAAATTAAAAAAACGCCCAAAAATCCTCCCCAGGCCCACATCTCGGAATCGGGTAAAAGTTACAAATTATGAATACCCATTCACTCAAGAGTTCACTCGTACAGAAATCATTCAAACCCGACGTCAAATTCCCATTCAAAACTCAGGTTTTCAATTGGGGGAACTTTTTTCCCCATTTTCAAACTTCCACCCTCAATTTCCTTAATTGATGAGGAAAACAACAATGGATTATTGTAGATCAAAATAGAGTTAGAATTCGTCACCCAATAGCTCTCCTTCAAAATCCCTCAAGCAATCGCCTCCCACCGAGCTCCATATCAAATTTTGTGTTATGAAATTTCAAACCCTCGAAATCCTCTTTCTGCCCAGCGATTTCCGCATATGCGCTCATAGGGCTGCATCTGCGGTCCCGCACCTGCGGGAAAAAATCATCGCAGGTGCGAAGGTCACTTATCTGGGCTGGGGCCGTATCTGCGGTCCCCCAGCCGCACCTGCGGTTCCTATTGCCAAAGTCCATTCCATATCTGCGGCTCTCTAGCCGCTTCTGCAGCTCCGCACCTGCGGTCCAATATGCGTAGGTGCGAAAATAACGGGTGCAACAAATCTTCAGCCAAATGCCTAAGTCCCAAATCCATTTGTTACGCATCTGAAACTCACCCGAGGCCCCCAAACCTTTACCAAACATACCAACCAATCCTAAATCATCATACGAACTTAGCCGAGCCCTCAAATCACATCAAACAACGGTAAAACCACGAATCACCCTCCAATCCAAACTTAATGAACTTGAAATCTCAAATTTCTACAATCGATGCCGAAACTAACCAAACCATGTCCGATTGACCCCAAATTTTGCACACAAGTCATATTCACCATTACGGACCTATTCCAACTTCCGGAATCGGAATTCGACCCCGATATCAAAAATTCCACTATCGGCCCGAAACTCCAAAAATTCGACTTTCGTCATTTCATACTTAAATGAGCTACGGACCTCAAAAACACAATCCGGACACACCCCTAAGCCAGAAATTACCGAACGGAGCTAATGGAATCGACAGAATTCCAGTCCGGAGCCATCTTCATACTGTTCCGACTACGGTCCAAATTCTAAGACTTAAACTCTCATTCAGGGACTAAGTGTCCCAAAACACTCCAAAACTCAAAATGAACCATCCCGGTAAATCACAATAGTAGAGAAAGATACGGGGGAAGCAGTTAATAGGGGATCGAGGTCTTAATTATCAAAACGACCGACCGGGTCTTTACAAGCACATACTTTTACACAGTGCAGTGTGTTAAAAAAGAAAATTGGGCAGACCAGGACAAACAAATTACATCAAATTATGTACCTCTGTCTTCCATCAGTACTGGATTAAAAGAATTGTACTTCTAATAATAACTAGTAAAGTCACCATTTCCCCTGGAGTGAACATTTCCCTTTCTGACTCTTGGATGAAAAACCACTTCAATAATAAAAAGGATCTTGCAAATACCAACTCAGTCATTGTAAAAGCTACCGAACACATAATGATTACAGGAAAAAGAAGGAAATATACAAATTAAACTATCAAAGATAAACAACAAATTAATTACAAAAGGCTCCCAATTTGGGTAATCAGTAACCCGGGATCGGAGGAATAGGAGAAATCACTAAGGTGACTGGAGTTTAGGCTACTATATGATACTTCCTTTCACAATTAACATATTTGCAGAACAAACAGCTCAACAGATGCTATCAGAGATAGCACTTCGAAAGAAACTACAACCACTTGAAATCAACATAGGCTCAAAGATAATAGTTAGTAGTCACTGCACTTCAAATAGGTAATGTTCATTTTCCTCACCTCATTGATAACTGCATGTTACTCCTCCTCAGGCTGGTAATCCGACTCTGAAGCACACATACAGAGAAGCTAACCATGTAGCTGACTAACTAGCTAAGGGTAGAAGCAAATAGAAAGTTCTTAAGAGCTCAAAGCTATATTAATACAAATATTTCCTCTTGATCCAAAAAAAAACTTTTTCTATTCCCCAAATAAAAATGCTGATAAGAAACTAACAATTGTAAGGAAGATCTCATGAAACTGTTCACAACAGGTAAACAAGAATGGTGTTCAATTTTGAGCAACAATCATATTATTGTGTACACCTTTTTAACAATTTCATGTGACTAAAACACTATAACAGCTTTGTCCTTTAACTTACTGAAACAACAGAGGGAGATACACAAACATGGTACCTACTTCCTACAGTTTAATTTCTCCTTTTCTTAAAAGTTGGTCAAGAATTTACTACGACAAAAGTAGAAAAAAGTACACCAAAACTATGAGAATTTCGTCATCTAACACGGGTGAACAACATTTCCAAATAAAAAAATAGAGACGCTAATGTTTCTTTAACCTCATAAAATACTTCCAAATAAGGAGACACTGTCAGTAGGATTGGAGCAATAATAATCGCCCGCAGGAAGCATCACTGAATTTGTGTGCACAGAACAAAGAATGAGTCTTCACTATTGTTTAACAAACATTCAAAGGGGTGAAGCATACAAGACTAGTATTCATTCCTTATACAGAAAAGTTAGTATGAAATGAAAAGGAAAAAGGGAAGGAAGAATTCATCCACAAAATCATCAGAGAGCCCAAGACTGGTAATTCATTCTTCTTCCAACTTAAACCTTTATTTCTCTGCTTTCTCCACCTCCTCCTCCTTCTCACCATACCGGCGCTTAAACTTTGCAATCTGACCAATACTTTGCGCCATTTGACGCCTTGCTCTAATGTGATGAACCTTGCCTGTTTGGTGTATTTTGGTCATCATAACATGCATCAATCGTCCACTTTGCGTCACATAGGATATCCACTGCATTTGAGGGTGAATTCCTTTCTTCATTTTCCCTGAAAATAGACATACAAATCAGTAGCAATACAATTTCCCTTCCGGACTAATTCATGTGATACAACCAACCTTCGTTAATTTGGAATAGGTAACAATATATTAACCAGCAGCACAAAGTGCTGGAAACCATATTTACAAGTTACCAAAGATGCAAAATTTAGAAAAACTATATCCTGCTCAGCTTAAAGGGATTCTATGACTTCTATAAGTGGTTCAGCTTCATCTGCTACTTCTCTTTACACCAAAAGTATAACAACAACAACAACAAACCTAGTGTATTTCCACACGTGGGGTATGGGGAGAGTAGACCTTATCCCTACCTTGAGAAGGTAGAGAGACCGTTCTTTACACCAAAGGTGAAATAACAAAATATAACCAACCTTTTCTGAGTCAACTAGATTCTTTCATATGAGAACTCATTTAAGCTTTCATCATAACAATGTGAAGCAAGAGGGCTTTTTCACATTACTCCTGGCTGTATGTTTATGGCCTGTAAAACCTTTTAATGAAGAAAAAGAGAATGGGCCAAAGAAGACACTATAAAAGGTGAATGGATAAAATCCATAATTTCGACCGTGTCATGAAAACTTCTGAAGAGTAAATTTTGAAAAGCAAAGTATAAACTCTTTCAAATACCACTGTCAGTTTCTCCCTAATCCAAAAATAGAGCAACAAATTTTTGGCTTTGACCAAGTTGAATAATGGGGTTTTTGGTGTTGGCTTAAAAGGAAAAAAGGCAAATCCCAAATTTCACTGGTATGAAAGCTGAAATTTCTGCAACTGTCAATCAGTCACTTGCCCATAAACAAAATCTATTTTTACAGGATAGCTAAGCCACAAGATTAACGGTGCTGCCAAAGAACTGAGATGATGCTAATTCCCAATCTATCTACAGATAAACAATGATTCAATGAAATCATAAGCAGACTGATCTACTGTGGGCATTCGGTACTTCGGTTTGGTATTTAAAAATTTCGGTTCGGTATTTGGATATTCCGTTTATGGATTGTGTATAACAAATACCGTACCAAAGTAGTTCGGTACAGTTCGTTATTTTTTACTTTGGTTCGATACGGGTTCGGTATGGTTTCGGTTTGATACATTAACAGAATAGTTAGGGCGAAGGACCTTAAACCTCAGACCATGTCACCAAAGGGTAAGTAGGAAAAGCCACTGTTGACCTTATAATGAAGTGCCCACTGGCCAGTAACACACTTCCTTCAATCAAAACCAGAATCAAACAACGTTCTATTCTAAAATCAAAGAATGTTCCAATCAAAGCCACTGTCATCCTCCGTATTTTATTAAGCTTAGGACTGTAAAAGAAAAGCCACAAGTTCCAGGCATATAGAGCCAAGACAGCAACAACGAAGTACAGAAACTAGCCAACAAAATTAACGAACTAAGCAACTAGCCAACTAACGAGGCTAATTACAGTACATAAACACAGAAAGCAGCATAATTAAAGTACATTAAAGAATTCACACAGATGACTAGAAAAGTTGTCCATCCAAGCACCTCGGCGCCGAGGTTGTGAAGTCCAAGTGACGATCTGTTCTTCAATCGCAGCACTCGCAGTCACCGCAGCCGGCCTGTACTCTGTTCTTCACTTGTTTGAGAAGAGAAACCTAATTCTAACTTAGAAAGTGACTAAGATAACGAGAGGGAAAAGTTAAAAAATAGCCAGATTTAGCGCTGGTCCTTGAAAAATAGCCAAGTTTCAAAAGTCATTGAAATTTAGCCACTTTAAATCTGAGCGAAAATACTGTTCAAAATCATGAAAAATACGCCCGCAAGTTTTACGGGAGTTCCAGCATAAGTATGCTTGAACTCCCGTAAATTTTACGGGAGTTCCAGGATAATTATGCAGGAACTCCTGCAAATTTTACGGGAGTTCCAGCAGGTATAATTGTCAAGTATAATATACTGGAGTTTGGAGCACTGGTGCTCCAGTCTCCTGCAAATTTTACAGGAGTTAGCAAAGTATACCGGTCCAGCATAATATGCTGTAGTTCGTACACAAATGCACCAGAACTCCCATATATTATACTGGACCGGTCCCTGTTGCAGCAAAATAGTGGCTATTTTTCATTGACTTGGTAAACGCTGGCTATTTTTCATTGACCAGTGTAAAAACTGGCTATACCATGATATTTTAACGAGAGTAAGGGCAGAGTAAGTGAGACTACTTGGGCTTAGTCTTATTGGGCTAGAAATAGAAACTTGGGCTGAGCTAGGGCAGTGTAAAAAATTTGATATTTCGGTACCGAAATATCGAATTCTTAATAGAAATTTTTACACCGTATAGAAAATCTTAGTACCCTATTTATCAATAATAAATACCATTTTAAAATATTACATCCTATAAATACCTTTTATCCTTTATAGCAAAAAATCTAAATATAGTTATATCCTACAATTAAGGCATCATATATGCTAAATATTATTTTTCTCTTTCCCTTTTTGTATTTTCTCTCACATAACCCTACGCTGCCCAGCTTGTTCCAACCAAAACTGCCGCTGTTGCATCTAAAATTGAGTTGACTCCTGTTAACTTTGTTCATGGAGAACCAACGGTGGAATTCTCCATTGAAGAGGTAAACTCGTTCATCATTGAAGAAGGGCTTCATCAAGCTTCATCGTTCATCATTAAATCAGGTTTGATTTATTCGAAGATTTTGTCCAAGTTCTGTCAAAATTCACAGGCTACGTGAAGTTGAAAGGCGACGAGTTCTTTTTCAGAACTTTTCCATGGACAATAGGATTCAATCCCCGTGAAGAAACTTCAACAGCTGTGGTTTGGATCTCTTTTTGCCTCAGCTGCCTGCAAATGTTTTCGCAAAGAAATCTCTATTGTCAATAGTTGCAGCAGATTGCATTCACAGATTTCGCCTATTTTGTATTCAGTTGTATTCGAATGTATTCTTCAGTTGTATTCACTTGTATTCGGGTTTAATCAGTTGTATTTTATTTGTATTCAAGTGTTTTATTCAGATGAATTAAGGTGTATTTTGTTGTATTCAACTGTATTATTCATATGTATTTTTCTTTATTCAGCTATAATCTTTATTATGTATCTTTCAAATACAGATTAATGAGGGATTGTTTTAGTTCGTTGAGTTAAATTAGGAGGATATCATGTGATTTTATTTCCTTCCGTTGAATTCCAGATTTTACGCCTATATTTTTGGCTGTATTTAATGTTAATGTCGCTTGAATACAGGTAAATACATGTCAAACTTAGCTGGAATTCCAGATTTTACGCCTATTTTTTTGGTTGTATTAATGAATACAACAACTTAAATACATGAAATACATTGTATAAAAACATAAAAGGTATCTATAACACGTAATATAGCAAAGGGTATCTATAAATGGCTAATTAGACCAAAAAGATGGTGCTTTATGAAAAAATCCCTTCTTAATATCGAGAACCGTACCATTATACCGAATAACCAAAAATTTAATATCGAATTATACTGAAACACCGAAAAATCGAAATCAGAATACCGAATTAATTCGGTTCGGTTCAGAATTCGATTTTTCGAATTTTATTGTAACGACCCGACTTGTCATTTTAGGAATTAACACCCCGTTCAATGACTTAAGGTCTCGAACAGCTTCGTAATATGTATTATGAATCGCGTGTGTGGTTGAGTTTAGATTTCGGAAGATTCGGAATTTAATTTAAAGAAAAATTCTCATTTTGAAGCTTAAATATAAAGAGTTGACTTTTGAGCAAACGACCTCGGAATGGAGATTTGATAATGCCAACAGCTTTGTATGGTGATTTCGGACTTGGGCGTATGTTCGGATTTGAATTTGGAAGTCCGTAGGACAATTCGACGCATTTGGCGAAAGTTGGAAAATAGGAGATTTTGGCAAAATTGAATAGGAGGTTGAAATTTTGATAACGAGGTCGGATTTCGATTCCAGAAATTGGAACAGCTTCGTCATTTCATTTATGAAGCGCGTGCAAAATTTGAAATCATTCCAGATTGATTTGATATGTTTTGGTTCAAAATATAGAAGTTGGAAGATTTGAAAACTATTCGATACGTGATTCGTAATTTCGGCATTGTTTGACTTGGTTTAATGCCTCGACTAAGTTCGTATTGTATTTTGGGACATATTGTCATATTTGGTTAAAGTCCCGAGGGCCTCGGGTGGATTTTGGACATTGAAGCTGCTGATTTTTCTGCTGTTCTGGACAGCATCTGGTGCATCGCTTCTGCGATGCCTTGGTCGCAGAAGCGTGAAACTCATTGTAGAAGTGACTGGAAAGGGGGCTAGGAAGTGCTGGGTGTTCATCGCAGAAGCTAGCTCGCAGGCGCGATAAATCTGCCGCAGGTGCGAAACTAGGTAGCAACATAAGGACCAAAAACCAGTCATTTTGCCATTTTCGATTGGGACTTTGGGAGATTATACCTCGCAATCTATAAGGAATTTGAAGATGATCAAAAAATAAAAGGCGTAGCCCTTTGTGTCTAATTTTCAAAAATTCAAACCATTTGTCATTTAGAGTTGTGCACAAAATGTTATGGTTAATACACTAAAGGCTGTCTGGAAAGAGTTTTGAAATCGCCAGATATTTCTGTTTCACGGAACTGACTTTGGGATCTTATATCTTGCCATCTATAAGGAAAAGGATGATTATTGAAAGTTATAGCTCTTGGTGTCTAGTTTCCAGAAAGTTAAACCATTCACCATTTGAATATTTGTACAGAAAGTTATGACTAATTTAGTAAAGGCTAGTACTGCATTTTATTTTGGCCGGAAATATTGAGTAAGTCGCATTTCATAGATGCGACTTGCCTGGAAAGAAGCTTATATTCGGGAGTTAGCCATTTTTATTCATTCTTGGCAATTTTAGAGCTTAGGAGAAGCAATTTTTAGCGGATTTTTCAAGGGAAATATTGGAGTAAGTATTCTATATCTAAAAGTGATTATATTTCATAAATCCATGGTTATATTCATCGTTTAATTCGAATTTAAATGGTAAAACTTGGAATTTTTACAAAACTTTTCAAAAAATAAAAAATTTAAGATTTGGAGGCCAAGTTGTTATCGGAATTTGATAAAATTGGTAGGATTGAACTCGTATCGGAATGGGTGTTCGAATTTCGTAAAAATTATGTTGGTTTCAGAGAGGTGGGTCTCGCGCTGACTTTTGGTTGAATTTTTAGAATAAAATTTTAAATCGACGTTTTATTATCCGAAATTATTTTCGATAAATTTTAATGAAGTTATACAATCAATTTGGATAGATTGGAGCCGTTCGGAGGTCGATTCAAGTAAGAAGGCGATTTTGGAATATCGGCCTAACTTCCAAAAGGTCTTATCTTGCCTAACCTTGAATGGGGGAATTACCCCTTAGGCATTGAGTCTTATCTAAAATTGTGTGAATGAAAACCATATACGCAAGGTGACGAGTACGTACTTGGTTTATATGTGCAAATTATATCGATTAAAATTCATAGACGCCCTTATATATTTTAGTAAATAATTGTTGGAACTTAGTAAATCCTTGATTTGTCATGTCTTATTCCTTGTTTTGTCGAGTTTGTATTTATATGATAATTTGCTGTAAATTTTTATTTGAAGTTTCATGTGAATTCTGTGTGTTTGTTGATTTGATATTTCTTGAAAATAATTTTATTATGGATTTTTCCATTCACAAGTAATTAATTAAATAATTTTAAATTGATGTATTAATATATTTATCGAAAATATGGATTAAAGGAGGTGTCGTCTTATGCTGAGTTAATTTTCCATCTTTGTTGTTGTCGAGGTTTTATGTATTTTATGGAGCCTTGGGCTATTTATTGTGAAATTAATTAATTTTATTGTATCCTTGGAATTGGTTATGGCTTACGGGCAATTTATTATATGAATTGTTGTTTTGTGTTGTCGTGGTAATATCCTTGTAAATAGTTGTGTGATTGGGGTTACTGTTATGCGGGCGCATAAGGGTAGCATTCTACTGTTGATGTGGGTATAAGGGTGGCATTTCACTGTGGTTATATATTGGGATATTTTCTAGGTGAAGAGATAAGGGTGGCTATTACACGGAGCGATAAGGGAGGCTAATATAGAAGTGATAAGGGTGGTTGTTACATAAATGATAAGGGCGGCTATAGGAGAGATAAGGGTGGCTATTGTCAGGGATGATATGTGGTGATGTGAGGATATTGTGTTGGTGATTTTTATGTGACGTTGTGATTTTCTGGTGATTTTTTTTATATTGTGAAATTTATTTTTACAAATCCAATAAACTTTGATAATAGTCAGATATATGTTGAAATTATGAGCTTAAGGATATTGCAGGGTGGGTTATGATATGGGCACGAGGTGCCGGGGATAAATGATGAATTTATTATTGGTACGTGAATTGTCCTTACGATTATGATATGAAATATTGGCACGAGGTGCCGTAGAAATACAAAAATAGGCTGAGCCCCCATATTTTATGATTATGAAATGATGTGTCACACGGTGACTTTTATTTGAAAGAATTATATTCGAAAAATATTTATTTGGAAGAATTATATTCGAAAGATATTTATTTGGAAGAACTATATTTGAAAGATGGCTATTTCAAGGAAGTATATTTGAGACATATTCATGGGGAAGGTATTATAACTCAAAGATTATTATTTGAAAGAATTATAGGCGAAAGATTTATATTTGAAGGACTTGATTAATGGGTTGTACTTGTATTCATTATTTGTTGAGCAATATTTACAGTGTTCTCGCTTTCCCTGCTTCTCATATCATTGGTTGATTATTGTTGTTGTTATTACTATTTGTGTCCTATTATTTTGTATGCTATATTGCACATGTTATTAGACTAGTGAGTGTCTTGACTGTACCTCGTCACTACTCTACCGAGGTTAGTCTTGATACTTACTGGGTACGGATCTGGTGTACTCATACTACACTTTTGTATATTTTTTGTACATAGCCAGGTATTGGAGATATCAGACTCGGACAGAGTTAGAGTGTAATCGCAATGATTCAAGGTAGAGCTGCTTGGTCGTCGCAGTCCCTTGGAGTCTTTCCCTTTTATTGTACTGTTAATTATTATTCCAGCGGTATTCAATTAGAGTTCGTAACTCAATACTACCAGTCTTGGGAGGTTGTATCTTTATTTCCGATGTTGGTTTCGATTATCTATTTTAAAAAAATTGGCTTGAATTGTTATTATGATCTGCTTACTTAGTTTTAGAGACTAAGTGCCATCACGATGCCTGTTGTGGGATTTGGGGTCATGAAAAGTTGGTATCATAGTTCTAGGTTCATAGGTTCTACGAGTCACGAACGAGTTTAGTAAAGTCTTGTGGATCGGTATGGAGACGTCTGTACTTATTCTCGAGAGGCTACAAAATTATTAGTAAATTTCCATTTTTTTTTTCATTCTTTTCATGCGGATTTGTTGATTTTGGAATTTGAGCCTTTGTATCTTTATTCTCTCACAGATGGTGAGGACACGTGCTACCGGCTCAGTTGAGCAGACACCCGCGCATAATGCTTGGGCCGCGAGAGGTCGGGGCCGAGGAAGGTCACGTGTCATAGATAGAACACTTGTCAGAGCAGCAATTGAGGAGCCACAAATAGCTCAAGTTGGGGGACAAGTACCAGAAGCACCTGTTGTTACCGCCGGACTTCAAGAGACTTTAGCACAATTCCTAAACATGTTTGGTACATTAACTTAGGCGAGACTGATCTCTATTTCACCAAATATTTCATAGATAGGCGGAGTAGCTCAAACTCCTATAGCTCATACTCTAGAGCATCAGGTTCACATTGGTCAAGTTTCGAGTATTGTACCAGTACGGCCTATCATTCCGGTTCAACCTGAGGTCAGGCCAGGGTCATAAGAAGAAGAACAAAAAAGACTTAAGAGGTTTAAGAGGTATGACCCACCTACTTTTAGTGGCACAACTACAGAGTATGATCATGGATTTCTAGAAAAGTGTCACCGTATTCTTCGCACCATGGGTATTGTGGAAGTGAGCGGAGTCGCCTTTACTACATTTCAGCTATCAGAGCAGCGTATCAGTGGTGGCAAGTCTATGAGAAAGGTAGACCAGCTAATGCACTACCACCAACTTGGGCCCAATTTTTAGAAATATTTTTGAAAGAGTTTGTTCTTGAGACTCTCCGGGATACAAGGCGCACAGAGTTTGAACGGTTACATTAGGACAACATGATAGTGTCAGAATATGCCATCTGGTTTAGTGAGTTAGCTTGTCGTGCACCTATTTTGGTTCCTACAGTCAAGGAGCGATTTCGCAGGTTCATTGAGGGGCTCGATTCTGATATTAAAATATGCATAGCTCGGGAGTTGCAAACCGATACTCCATTTCAGCAAGTAGTGGAGATTTCAAGGAGAATCGAGGATGTACTAGCTGAGGAAAAGGAGTATAAGGAGACCAAAAGGTGTTGAAGCACTGGAGGGTTCAATGTATTTTACTCTTCAGCTATGAACTATTATGGCGGAGGCTCTAGCAGTCAGCCAGCTCAGTCCGCACATCGAAGTACTCGGGGGTGCTCCATTAAGTTCTAATAGTGCACCACTAGCACGTGGTTTTACAGTGATTATTCTAGTTATCCGGCGTAGACCCAATACGAGCAGCCACGACCTTAGTAGGTTGTTATGAGTGTGGTGATACTAGGCACATCATGAGAGATTGTCCCAGACTTGGGAGAGGTGGATTTCATCAGAACACTCAGGCTATGGGCCCCAATGCAACTACTATTCCAGGTGCACAACTAGTTAGGGGTGGAGGACAGAAGGGTAAAGGGTGCCCTATAGGGGGAGGCCCAACCTGTTGATATATTTGCTATGGTATGGCTGAGGCCACTATACTAGATGATGTAATTACAGATACGACCTCGATTTGCTATAAAAGGATACTTCTCATGAATTTGATATAGTTCTGAATATTGAGCGAGTCCTCCTATTATGCACCGCTTATGGTGAGATTCGTAATTTCTTGACTCACTAATATGGTTATCTCTGTTAGGAGATTTGATGTTGTTAGCCCATATCTATCATTTCTATTTTTGTATACTGTTGAGGGCTATAAGTCCAAAGGTGACTTTTTATTACTCATTTCAGTGGAATTTGATGTGATTTCGGAATAATTGATGTCAATCTTATGAATTATATACCCTATCGATATGGGGGTTCGCTATGTGTTGTGAAAGTTGTTTACGGAATTTATTAAAAAGAAGGAAGAAAGGAAATGGAAAAATTTCAGTTGGCACAATGTGAAAAATACTTATTATTCAGAGTTGAGGACGAGATCCTCGCATTTTGATATGATGTGAAAAATTTAAACCGGGCAACATGCCGCGATGGAAGTTATATAAGGACGAGTTCCTGGTGGTAAAAAATTTATGAGTTTAAATTCCCTGTGTGAAATTAAAATTTGGTGTTGTGGTATTAATAGGGATTCATGCCTGTTAGGCTTATTTGATAATTCTTTATGTGTTTCTGTGCATATTTAACCATATTCGTGCTGTAAATATTGAGTTTTAGCCTATGAGGTGAGTGCCCAGATGACGTTAAATATGACTCGTTAATTCGGGTAAATAATTGTGAGGTCTTCATGCCTTGGTGTTGCTGTCAATGTTGAGAAAACTTGAAACGAGATTTTTATTTATATGAGATTAATTGAGGATGTTGGAATTAATTATGCACAATTATTATGACCAAAGATATGATAATGGGCATACGTATATTATGTGTAGGCACGAAATTGCTACCGCCGGTTGAGACTAACACAGTGTGTCAATATAAAAAAATATAAAAAAAATCAGGACTTTTGAAATTAATTGGAATGTAAGAAGTTGGCATTAAAGTTTATAAATGAGGATAAAAGAAATAATGTCAACTGAGATGGTGTTGTCGGACCCATGCTAAATTGCGGTGACATAGAATCACCCGTGAGTATGTGCGAAATGATGCACTCAATAATTTAAAATCCTCTGAATAATTCTTGGTACGTTCGAGGACGAACATATGTTTTAATAGGGGGAGGATGTAACGACCCGACTTGTTATTTTAGGAATTAACGCCCCATTCTGCGACTTAAGGTCTCGAACAGCTTTGTAATATGTATTATGACTCGCGTGTGTGGTCGAGTTTAGTTTTTGGAAGATTCAGAATTTAATTTTAAGAAAAATTCTCATTTTGAAGCTTAAATAGAAAGAGTGACCGGAGAGTTGACTTTTGAGCAAACAACCTCGGAATGGAGATTTGATAATATCAATAGCTTCGTATAGTGATTTCGGACTTAGGCATATGTTCGAATTTAGATTTGGAAGTCCGTAGGATAATTCGACGCATTTTGGCGAAAGTTGGAAAATAAGAGATTGTGGAAAAATTCGACAGAAGGTTAAAATTTTGATAACGAGATCCGATTTCGATTCCGGAAATTGGAACAGCTCCGTTATGTCATTTATGACGCGCGTGCAAAATTTAAAATCATTCCGGGTTGATTTGATATGTTTCGGCACAAAATATAGAAGTTGAAAGATTTAAAAACTCATAATTCGATTTGATGCGTGATTCGTAATTTCGGCATTGTTTGACGTGGTTTAATGCCATGACTAAGTTCGTATTGTATTTTGGGACATATTGACATATTTGGTTAAAGTCCCGAGTGTTTACCATGAAAATAGTAATAACAATTAAATTTTATTATGGGACTCTAAAAATTTGTGATCTATTTTTATGTCGGTTGTTTAGCAGTTGATGCTATGTGTGAGACTTAGGAACGAGACAAGAGTTAAGAATAAGGTGATAACCAAACCGATAGGCAAACAATCGGGGCCTCGAGCTTGTCGATTCGGGGGCCTCGAGGTCAATTTCGATGCTCAGCTGGGAGCTATCGGAGGCAGTCGAGGAGTGACTAATAGTTATAATAAAACCAACAAAGGCTCTTTATGGCCAATCATAAGCAATAAATGATGAACAATAATGAAGATAATAAGTGGAAGCAATAATATAAAGAAAATATATTAGAGAGCAGAGAGAATGTTCTTGTATATTTCGTATGGAGCAACAGAGGTAACCACTCTTTACAAAATGACAAGGATTCCCTTTATATAGGAGGGAAATCCTAACATAGTACAAAATACATTAATTACATAGATATTGGGAAGGGATAGCTAAATGATCCCCGGATTTGGGTTCAGAGTAGCCCACTAGACTTTGTCAGTCCTAGTCGTGTGCCTTGGGAACTCCCCATTTCTATTACAGCAGTGGTCAACATTGTCCCCAGGTTGAGAGTCAACAAACCTCGAGGGAGGAAACTCGACCGTAGCCTCATAGCTTCGAGCCTCCGAGGTGATCTTCTGAGGTGCTTTGATGGCGAGGAATTGGACCCTCCGATTTCATCATATACAGATAGTCCCCGCGTTTCCTAGAACAAAGCGATAGGAAACGACTTTGAGCTTCTATTCCTAGGGCATCATCGCCGTGAAGTCAGCCGATCAGAGCATTAAATTCCATGCTCAAGAAACCGCGCAAGGGTCGCTATCAAATGTGATTATCGAGAAGCCCACGAATCGCTATTGGTTCGTCTCTTCCGTTACCCACACGGCTCCTATAAATGCACCGTTCATTTGATAATTCTTACTTTCTCAACATCTTCAAATTTACAAGGCCAAACCCATCCTCTTTCGCATCCTTTCTTCTTACCTTCTTAGAGAAATTTCACCACCATCACGGCTAGAACCTCCAAGAAGGTTCCTCGGAAAGACGAGGCTGCCTCTTCATCTCAAACATCATAAGGGCTACCCACCGCAGGACAATGTACTCCCACCAAGCTTGACATGTCGAAGGACTTTACCGTCGACAAAACCTCATCTGCACCGGGTCGATGCGAACACGTGTCTCGGTACATTAGTGTTGTGACCAACATAGGAAAGGTGAAGGAAGACTGCCAATGGAGGAAGGCAACGGAGGTGGAGATTCCCCGTCCTGATGAGAACATAACGGATTACAAGGCTGGTTTTATTTATGTATATACTTACCCATTCATTTTGGGTCCGGTCGATCCTTCTAAATCCTTCTAAGTCTCCATCTGCTAAGGGCAAAAAAAGTAAGAAGGCGACTACCTCCTGTGGCAAAGAAACCTAAGTCACGCGGTCCTCGAGCTGCCTTTAGGACCTCAGCTTCAGCTTTCAAAGCAAGTCTCGATGCTGAGGATGAGGATGATGATGAGGGCGAGTGCCGATTGGTATGGCGAACGAGGTCGGGCATGAGAGCCTCGAAGGCGCCTTAACCGGAGGCTGCTGAATTGGGAAAGGCTAATTCAAGTCGGTACCGTGCATCGAAGACCCTCGAGGAGGCTTTCAATGTGGTCACAGGTCCCTTTATCGTATTTGGTGCAGTTTTCGCTAGGGGGACCATTGTTGATGGTCCTGAAGGGTCTGGACCCGGAGCTTTTCAGGGGCAAGAGCTGCCCATTGGGGACATCGATGCCCTGGATGATCTCAGTTTGGGCTCTCAGTTCTCGTCGGTGGAGCTAAGAGATGCTCAGGATATGAATACTACCAAAGTGAGGGGTCCTCTCAAGGGGTGAGGTACGCTTGGCCACATTCTTGATGATATCGATGATGTCAGCAAGAATATCGATCTCGACGCTCCCGGCACTGTCAAGGCAGCGGAGAAGTTCTAGCGGCAGGTGATAGCTGTTTTGCATGGATTTCTTTAGTCTCAAGCACTATTCTTTATTTTTCTAACTCTTCTGCTTCGCTGTAGTGTAAGGAGTTGTATAACCATGCCCTCTCCAGGCTCTGGGAGGAGCTTTCATGCCGTGAAAAGGAGCTCGAGAAGCTTACCTCGGGAGTGCGAGAGTCGGAGGCTTACTCTGCCCCAAAGGAGAACGAGTCAGGCGAGCTCCAGGCTGCTTTGGAGGGAGCGCTCCGGGAAAAAGCTAATCTTGATGAGCAGGTAATTTGCATGCGTGAATCCGCCCTTCGCTCCCATAATTTGATAACGATTGGCTTACCTTTCCCTTCGCAGATCGGGCAAAAGGATGTGGAGATCCTCAAGCTGAGGGAACGAAATAAGGTAGCAGCCTCGGAGTTGGCATCGACTCATGGTCTTCTCCAAAATGCTCAAAAGGAGATTGTTGTGCTGACTGCGGCCAAGTCCGAGATCGAACAAAAAGTTGCTACTTATCTGTAGGATGCATCCATGGCGAATCAAATAGCCCATAATATAACGATAAAGGCCGAGCTAAAACTAGATGGGGCCATCGCTCATGCTAGTGCGAAGGCGAGGAGAGAAGCCTTAGAGGGGGTCAGAGCCTGAGGTGTCAATCTTTCAGCCGAGATTGATGAGGCTCGAGAGTTGGAGAGAAAATCGGTGCTCTTGGTCGCTCTAGATGAGGATCCTAGAGATGGTTCACAGGATAGTGGCAATGAAGAGTAGGTCATTTTTTTTCTTTTTTCTTTCTGTGTTTATACTCCTGGGGAAATGAGTCTTGTGAAGACGCCCCTTGTAAATATATTTTTGGCAATGCAAAAAGGTTTTTATGCTCCAAGTCTTTTCATTCTTTATACCTCGCCATTCTTATAGAGTTAGTCTTTGAATTTTAACATTAACTCTTTTGAGCCCATACTTGGAGCGATCGGGACCCCGAGATCGGTTCCTATCTTGAAATTAGGTCGATAGCTTCTTTGGGGCCAGTGCTTGTGATAGCGAGTACCTCTAAAATTTTGGGGGATAACAACATTCGTGCGACCTGGTAAAGGGACCCCGGGGTTATCCTGCCAATACATTTCCCAAGAAAAAAGTGACGTTAACATGGTCAGAATTAATTGGTCCTCTGGGTAGGCGAGGAGTCACTGCTTTGCCCCTATATATTCATTCGCTTGCTCCTCAAATGGAGATTCTGCTACTCTGAGTAACTATTTCTTCCATAGAATTTGGTTCTTGGTGCTAGTTCTTCTGCTGCTTCAACTCAAAATTCTTGCCCAAATCTATACCCTCATTTTCCTATTTTATCGTAGCCATGACTGCTACGTCGATATACGCCTACCAATGAGAGTGGAGTTCTGCCTCTGTTCCGCGTCCGGTCGGTAGTACACCGCTTGTGCCCGACAAGCAGCCCTCGAGGTGCTTTGTCTTCAAGAGACACTTTATATTGGAGAGACCTCCCTACGTTCAAGGACATCGGGAGTATGAGTCGAGGTTCATCTCATCAGTAGGGGAGGAACACCTCGAAATGATCAGAAAAGACTGCGGATGGGGAGATGGAGTGGTACTGCAAGCACCTTCCTCTGAGGAGAGCATCATGACCTACGTCGAGGGGTTTTTGAGCTTGTATACGCTTACTTTTACGTTGGGCGACCGGGTCGTGCTTGAGTTCTATCGGAGATAACGGGTCACTTTGGCGCAGGCTCACCCATCCCTTTGGAAAAGGTACTTTGCAGATAAGGACGGGCTTGATTTTTCCCTCAGTCATCTCATGAGGTTATATCGGCCGTTTTGTTATCGGGGTTTGATTACCCTGCAACGTTGATCCACCCAGTCCCCTACCGTTAACGGCGAATAGGATGAGGATCGGGGTTGGATGAGCCGGTTTGTTCGAGCGCGGACGGTCGATATCATCCATGGAGAGTTTCTGCCCTTTCTTGAGAAGTGGAATTTAAGTGGCCTACCTGTACTTTTATCACTTTGTCTATAGCGGAGGCAGGCTCCATAATGATATTTTTCTATTTCATTTTTCGTAGTGACTCCTTGGCTGCCGAAGGAGGTCCCTGATTTTGCCGAGTGGTCTCGTAAGCTGGCAGCTTGTTTGACCTATGATAATCGCAGGTGGCAATACCTGTCCAAGGGGAGATGAGAGGTAAAACATCATGGTAGGCGCTTGGTGGCTTATTCCCCTAGAATGGTACATTTCTTTTTAGCGTACTAACTTAGTCGCAGCAGGTGTTGGAGATTTTCCTGAGATGAGGTCATGCCCCCTAGGGGAGGAGGAGAGAATGTCGACCTTGAGGTCGAGAGATAACAAACGGAAAGAATCTCCGGGTGTGAGGAGGCTTGCGGCGAGGCGAGTCCTTCTTGGAGGTTTAAAAGAGGCGAGCCGACTGTTCTTCTGGCCTCGGAGACCTCCATTTTTGAAAGAACATTCCCCGTTCCTGCTGAGGGTACTTCGAAGAGCAAGGAAGTAGTGCCTTCTTCTTTTCCTACCAAAGGCGCTTTGGGGGATACTAAGCCATCAAACATTGGCTCAGACTTTGTTGAGGCTCAGCGGCTCGACTTTATGGTAAGCTTTGGTAGCCGGCATATGCTTATTCAGGTTTCACATTTTTCCTTTCTTATTGAATTTTCTTTTGCAGGCTTTTGACAGGCTTAAGTCCGAGCTGCTTTGCTATGAGGCCAGGTTGCGAAAAGCTTCGGATAAGGAAAAATTCCTTAAGCTTCTTTGTGCGAGAAAGGAAAGAGATCAGGTATCCCTGCGGTGTGAGGTGGATCGAAGCCGGAATTGAGAGAGCCATCTTGAAAGATAGGTAGCCTGTATTTCGTGTTGACGTATGCTCCTCCTTTCATTTTCAGAGATTAATGTTGGAGAGCAAAATGGAGGAGCTGGAATGACTTTGGGGCGAAGTTGGTTGGGCCAAACGTGAGTTCAAATAGCTGCAGGCTCAGGTATATGCCCATGTTGCGACTGAGGAGAGTGCTTTAGCTAAGGCTTCTACCCTCGAGATACAAGTCCAGACCGTTCGTGATGAATGATTTTGCACGAGCGAATATGATCACAAGGCTCGAGTCCGAGCTTTCAAAGGTGAAGGTCGAGGTGGTAAATGCCCGGGCCGAGGCTATAATGAGCAGCACAAGGGCAGACTAGAAAGTGGAGGCCTATTTGAAGAGCACTGTCGCTGATAGATCTGAGCTGATGAGAACTCTTGGCCGTCCGAGCAGTAGTAAGGAGTACATGAAGTGCAAATCTCAGAGGGAAACTCTCGAGGAAATTCACTCTAGGGGCTTCGATCTTTTGGAAGAGATCAAGCAAGCCAAGGTAGAGGAATATGATTCCAAGTTCCTTCTGTCCGATGCCAAAGATAGCGGGGATGGGGTCGTCGGTCCATAGTCCCCAAGGGGGAAATTTATTTCCTTCTCTGACTCTATATATAGTACTTTCACAATATGCTGTAAATGGAGCTTGTATTTTATTACATGTGTGTATAAGGGGGAAACCTCGTGATTTTACATCTTTTTGGTTTCCGTTTACCTAGATTCCAATCAGATTGACTGGTTTTTGAGTTGGTAGGAATCCTTAGATCTGTGATATAGCCCTGGGTCTCATTAGGCTGGCGAAAATGGCTCTTACGCCTTGCCCTTAGGCATATTTAGTTAACTATTTTGGGTTCAGTCTCTGAGTCGGGTGTCGACTCGAGCTCATTCGACCCTCAAGTTTTTGGATTTATGTGGGCTGATGACAATGGCTCTTACGCTTTGGGTCGAAGCAACCTTTTATGTGGGCTGGCAAAAAATAGCTCTTACGCCTTGGGTCGAAGCGACCTTTTATGTGGGCTAGCGATAATGGCACTTGAGGCTTGGGTCGAAGCAGCCTTTTATAGGCTTTGTTTTTCCCTCGCTAAGGACTTTTAAAATAATTTTTGCCTGACTCTTTGATGGTTCGAGAAGAACCTCGATTACGAGTCGTATGTGGTGATGATCGAGCACCTCGGGAGGTTTGGCTCGGAGGCTGAGTATCTCGAAGCCTATGATTTGGAGCTGACATGGTCGAAGCTTTTTTTGCCTATATCGAGGGTAGCCTATTTAACCGATTCTTTTTGAAGTATATTCGAAGTAATTGAAGGCCTATGATTTTGTAGCGACGATCTAGCATCCTCGAGTCGCGTTAGTTTGGCTCGTACAGCCTTATGAATGTAGTCATTTGTGCTTGGCCGGAGCCATTTTTGATCTCGAGTGAAGTAGTTTAGGCATCTATATCGAGGGTATGCCTTTTGGGGGTCTTACCAGTTTGATATATAGCCTAAACTTTTAGATCGGGTTTATGCCTTTAGCAAAGCCTTACAAAATTTTCATGCCTTTGAGGTCTTACAGTTTTTTAGATACTTGGTACAATTATGGTTCATGCCTTACTTGTGGTCTTACAGATTTTAGATACTTGGTACAAGTATGGTTCATGCCTTGCTTGAGGTCTTATAGATGCTTTTGTTGCCTTTCATTGGTCATACGAGACCGATCCTGTCCTCTTGGGGTCTTATGGCCTCGAGTTTTTTAATGAATGGTGATTAGCGATAGGCCCCGAGTCATCAAGGGTACCTTGTCTTGGGGGTCGTTACTCATAAATTTAGTATTGCCTCATTGAGGGTTTATGATTTCGGAGATTTCGACCCTGAGATCGTGCGATTTTTGAGATTTTGATGCCAGTCCTCGAGTGTTCGGGACACTTTCGGTCTTGGAGACGTATCACGATTTTCATGTTGCCTCGTTAAGGGCTTATGAGTTTGGATTCCCAACCCAGAGGCCGTCCAGATATTGAATTGTTGACACCAGTCCCCGAGTGTTCGGGACGTTATCGACGGAGGAGTCTTTTTTGCGAAAATGCTGAGTTTCTTTTAGAGTGTGAGATGCTTTGATAAAAGGTATTCTACGATTACTTGGTACAAGTATACATGTTTTCGCCGTCGGGGTCCTGGAATACAAACACGATTCATTCGACCATTTGGCTCGGTACGTCATTTTCCTATTGGAACCCCATTTGGCATTTCTTGGCTTTTTTGAGTGGATGACCTTCCGGGAGGATGCCCCCAGTGTTCTAGGTCGATTGCAAAAGAAGCCTTGAATACTTGTTGAGTCTTCCTTAGGTAGCATGTGGATGTTGCCTCATTAAAAACCTTGCCGGTAAAACCCTTTTCGGGATAAAAACTCGGTCAAAAGAAAAGAGTGCAAAGGATGCTTTAATACATTAAGGTCTTCGGGCTGGGTTAGCCCTTTGACTGCTTCGGTCGGGCTCCTGCGTAAGAGTTAGTATGAAATATAAAATGTAAAGGGAGATGGTTATACCTCAGTGGCGATGGCACTTTTGATCTTTTGTATTCGCTCGAAGGACTCGGTACGGTCCTTTAATTGGATACAGCCGAGTGTGTGTCTCATGGTTGCTATCTCACCAGTTGTTTATTTTTTAGTCCCTCTGCTGATGGAGACATTGGTGTTTCAGCTAGTGGCGGCTGTCTCAAAAGATCATGTGGATGACATGTTGCGGCTTGTCCGCTTTGTTCTTTTTGGTCGTCTCTCTTTCTTGAAGCTCATTTTTGGCCCAGTTGCTTAAGAATTCTCGGAGGTGACCTTTATTGAGTAGTCTGGCTATTTCTTCTTGGAGCTGGTGGCAATCCTCGGTCCTGTGGTCGTGTGTGTTGTGAAATTCACACACTAAGTTATGATTCCTTTGCGTAGGATCCGATTGCACAGGCCTGGACCACTTAGCATCTCTGATTTTATTGATGGCGAAAAAGATGTCTGATACATCGACGCTGAAGTTGTATTCTGACTAGTGAAGTTCCTCCGTTGGCCCTATATGCCTATCAAATCCAGCTCTGCCGACGAGTCCTCGAGGATTCTGTCCTCGGTCCATCCTTCAATCATTGTGGGGTATGTTGCGCATCGGAGCGTTCCTTCTGTCTTTGGTGTATGGCTGATATCTTTCTTTGTTTGGATTTGGTTCCTTTAGAAGCCAGTTGGGATATACCGAGCCTTATGGGGCTCCTAGTTGGTCGTCCTCGACCCTGATCTTCGACCGGTATCAGTTGTGGATGTCCAACCATGTCACGGCGGGATACTCAACCAGATTCTGCTTCAGCTGCTTCGAAGCCACCGAGCTTCGTTCATTCAGACCTTGAGTGAAGGCTTTTACTACCCAGTCATCGTAGACTAGTGGTAGTTCCATTCGTTCTATCTGAAAGTGAGATACGAACTATCGCAACATCTCATTATCCCTCTACTTAATCTTGAAGACGTCGAATTTCCTCGTGGCCACCCTGATGGCCCCGACATGCGCCTTTATAAAGGAGCCCGCCAGCATGGCAAATGAGTCTATAGAGTTTGGGGCGAGGTTGTGATACCACATCATTGCTCCTTTAGAAAGTGTTTCCCTAAACGTTTTCAGCAGGACGGACTCGATCTCGTCGTCCCTTAGGTCGTTTCCCTTTATTGCATGAGTGTAAGCGGTGATGTGCTCGTTGGGGTCTAACATTACATTTTACTTTGGAAGGTCGGGCATTCTGAACTTCTTTGGAATGGGTTTCGAGGCCACTTCTTATGGGAACGGCTTCTGCAAGAACTTCTTTGAGTCCACACCTTTCAAGATCGGGGCGCTCCGGGGATTTGGTCGACCCTGGAGTTGTAAGTCTTGACCTTCTTATCATTGGCTTCTATCATTTTCTCACCCTGATTGGATCCTTCTGGTGAGGTCCTCGAGCATCTTTATGATGGCGGGATCAACTATTGACCCGTTATTGCTCGATCTCTCCTGTACCTGCTCGGCTGGGGGAGCTGTCCCTGGTGCTACCATGCTAGGAGTTTTTTGGTGACTTTGCAGCTGAGCAATAGCCAGTTGTTGTGCCTGCAACATTTCAAAAATAATGTGAAGACTAACCTCCCGTTCTCCCCGAGTTGGGGTTTTCTGGGCTTCTTGTTGGTCGCCTTGGTGTATGCTTCTGTTAGTGTTGGAGCTTATTTTGACGTGTTGAGTGTCGCGCGAGACTTCGTCCACTGGAATTGGTCCTGGTGCATTCTCAAGGCTTCGTGGCAGCTCACCAACACCTAGAACAGCCACACCATTCTCTCTGTGGTTCTCAAGATTGTTGTTTGTTGAATCAGACATTTCGACCTGAAATCAAAGATCTTTGGACAAGAAAAAATGTGAAAGATAACTTGCGTTGTGTAATGAAACCAGTAAGAAAATAATCACTATTATTAGCTCCACGGTGGGTGCCAAACTGTTTACCGTGAAAATGGTAATAATAATTAAATTTGATTATGGGACTCTAAAAATACGTGATATATTTTTATACGGGATGTTTAGCAGTTGATGCTATGTGTGAGACTCAGGAATGAGATAAGATTTAGGAATATAACCAAACCGATAAGCGAACAATCGGGGTCTCGAGCTTGTCGATTCGGGGGCCTCGAGGTCAATTTTGATGCTTAGCTGGGAGCTATCGGAGGCAGTCGAGGAGTGAGTAACAATTATAATAAAATCAACAAAGGCTCTTTATGGCCAATGATAAGCAATAAATGATGAACAATAATGAAGATAATAAATGAAACAATAATATCAAAAGAATATGTTAGAGAGCAGAGAGAATGTTCTTGTATATTTCGTGTGGAGCAATAGAGGCAACCGATCTTTACAAAATGACAAGGATTCCCTTTATAAAGGAGGAAAATCCCAATATAGTACAAAATACATTAATTACATAGATATGGGTATGGGACAGCTAAATGATGCACTGATTTGGGTTTAGAGTAGCCCACTAGACTTTGTCAGTCCTAATCGTGTGCCTTGGGAACTCCCCATTTCTATCACTACCGTGGTCAACACTGTCCCCAGGTTGAGTGTCGACGAACCTCGAGGGAGGAAACTTAACCGTAGCCTCGTAGCTTCGAGCCAGTGATCTTCTGAGGTGCTTTGATGGTGAGGAATTGGACCCTCCGATTTCACCGTACATACCGAGGGCCTCGAGAGGATTCCGGAAGGTTAACGAAGTTGATTTTGGACATTGAAGCTACTGATGTTTCTGTTATTTTGAACAGCATCTGGTGCATTGCTTCTGCGATGCCTTGGTCGCAGAAGCGATATCACAGAAGCGTAAAACTGGTCGCAGAAGCGACTGGAAAGGGGGCTAGGCAGTGCTGGGCGTTCCTCGTAGAAGCGAGCTCGCAAGCGTGATAAATCTGCCGCAGGTGTGAAACTGGGCAGAAACATAAGGACCAAAAACTAGTCATTTTGCTATTTTCGATTGGGTATTTGGGAGCTTATATCTCGCAATCTATATGGAATTTGGAGATGATAAAAAATAGAAGTTGTAGACCTTTGTGTCTAGTTTTCAGAAATTCAAACCGTTTGTTTGTGTACAAAAAATTATGGTTAATACACTAAAGGCTATCTGGAAAGAGTTTTAAAATCGCCAGAATTTTCTATTACAGAGCTGAATTTGGGAGCTTATATCTCGCCATCTATAGGGAACTAGGTTATGAGCAACACATGAAAGTTGTTTCCTTGGTGTCTAGTTTCCAGAAAGTTAAACCATTCATCATTTTGGACATTTGTACAGAAAGTTATCACTGATTTAGTGAAGGCTGGTACTGCCTTTTGTTTTGGCTGGAAATATTGAGCAAGTCACATTTCATAGATGCGACTTGCCTGGAAAGAAGCTTATATTCGGGAATTAGCCATTTTTATTCATTCTCGACAATTTTAGAGCTGGGGAGAAGCGATTTTCAGCATATTTTTCAAGGAAAACATTGGAGTAAGTGTTCTATATCCGAAAGTGATTATATTTCATAAATCCATGGATAAATTCATCATTTAATTCAGATTTAAATGGAAGAAATTGGAATTTTTGCAAAACTTTTCAAAAACTGAAATATTAAGATTTGGAGGCCAAGTTGTTATCGGAATTTGATAAAATTGGTAGGGTTGAACTCATATCAGAATGGGAGTTCAATTTCGTGAAAATTATGTCGGGTTCTGAGAGGTGGGTCCCGCGTTGACTTTTTAGAATAAAATTTTAAATCGACATTTTATTTTCTGGAATTATTTTCGATAAATTTTAATGAAGTTATACAATCAATTTGGATAGATTGGAGCCGTTCGGAGGTCGATTCAAGTAAGAAGGCGATTTTGGAATATCGGCCTAACTTCAAAAAGGTAAGTATCTTGCCTAACCTTGAGTGGGGGAATCACCCCTTAGGCATTGAGTCTTATGTGAAAATTGTGTGAATGAAAACCATGTACGCGAGGTGACGAGTACGTACTTGGTTTATATGTGCAAATTATATTGGTTAAAATTCATAGACGCCCTTATGTAATTTAGTGAATGATTTTTGGGAATTAGTAAATCCTTGATGTGTCATTTCTTATTCTTTGTTTTGTCGAGTTTGTATTTATATGATAATTTGGTGTAAATTTCATTTGGAGTTTCATGTGAATTCCGTGTGTGTGTTAATTTGATATTTCTTGGAAATAATTATATTATGGATTTCCCCATCTACAAATAATTATTTAAATAATTTTAAATTGAGATATTAATATATTCATCGAAAATATGGATTAAAGGAGGTGTCATCTTATGCTGAGTTAATTTTTCATCTTTGTTGTTATCAAAGTTTTATGTACTTTGTGTGGAGCCTTGGGCTATTTGCTATGAAATTAATTGATTTTGTTGTATCCTTGGAATTGGTTGTGGCCTACGGGCAATTTATTATATGAATTGCTATTTTATGTTATCGTGGTAATATCCGTGTAAACTATTGTGTGATTTGGGTTACTGTTATGCGGCGCATAAGGGTGGCATTCCACTGTTGATGTGGGTATAAGGGTGGCATTTCACTGTGGTTATGCATTGGGATATTGCTGGGCAGAGAGATAATAGTGACTATTATACGGAGCGATAAGGGACGCTAATATAGGAGTGATAAGGGTAGCTGTTATAGGAGTGATAAGGGCGGCAATAGGAGAGATAAGGTGGCTATTATTAGGGATGATATGTGGTAATGTGAGGATATTATGTTGGTGATTTTTTATGTGATGCTGTGATTTTCTGGTGATTTTTTTAATATATTGTGAAATTTATTTTTACCAATCCAGTACACTTTGGTAATAGTCAGATATATATTGAAATTATGAGCCTGAGGATATTGCCGGGCGGGTTATGATATGTGCACAAGGTGCCGAGGATAAATGATGAATTTATTATTGGTACATGAATTTTTCGTACGATTATGATATGAAATATTGGCACGAGGTGCCGTGGAAATATGAAAATAGGCTGAGCCCCCTATTTTATGATTATGAAATGATGTGTCACATGGAGACTTTTATTTGAAAGAATTATATTAGAAAAATATTTATTTGGAAGAATTATATTCGAAAGATATTTATTTGGAAGAATTATATTTGAAAGATGGCTATTTGAATGAAGTATATTTGAGACATATTCATGGGAAAGATATTATATCTTAAAGATAATTATTTGAAAGAATTATAGGCGAAAGATTTATATTTGAAGGACTTGATTATTGGGTTGTACTTGTATTCATTATTTGTTGAGCAATATTTATGGTGTTCTCGCTTTCCCTGCTTCTCATATCATTGGTTGATTATTGTTGTTGTTATTACTATTTGTATCCTATTATATTGTATGCTATATTGCACAGGTTATTAGATTAGTGAGTGTCTTGACTGTACCTCATCACTACTCCACCGAGGTTAGTCTTGATACTTACTGGGTACCGCTATGGTGTACTCATACTATACTTCTGTATATTTTTTTTTACAGAGCCAGGTATTGGAGATATCGGACTCAGATAGAGTTAGAGTTTAATCACAAGGATTCTAGGTAGAGCTGCTTGGTCGTCGCAGTCCTTTGGAGTCTTTTTCTTTTAATCGTACTGTCAATTATTATTCGAGCGGTATTGTATATTTAATTTCCTTCAGATCATTTCATGTATTCATTTAGAGTTCGTGACTCAATGCTACCAGTCTTAGGAGGTTGCATCTTTATTTCGTTGTTGGTTTCGATTATCTATTTAAAAAAACTGGCTTGAATTATTATGATTGATTTACTTAGTCTTAAAGACTAAGTGCCATCATGACGCCTATGGTGGGATTTTGGGTCGTGACATTTATGCCCATCCCTAATCTATAGGATATGATTCTATCACTAGGGAATTGTGTGTACTTTCTACTAGCCTTGTTCGAACCAAAATACAATGTCAGATACCCATTCCCACAACAGCTAGCGGAAAATTCTGTTTCGAATCTATTTGGATGATCTAATCACACAAACGGTCATCCTATCCATCGCCTATATGACATATAACTAATTTCAGATGGTTGAATGCGTAAAGGAAATTGCAGTTGTAATTGAACCGACGATAATTGTTGTTACGATAAAAACCACAAATCATTTTAAACAGACAAAAACCTAGTATTCTATTATCCTTGCACTTAAGAAATCCAACATTTACTGTTTTATGCACCTATACAGTAACATAGCATGTATATAACCATCAGGAAGAAATGAATGAGTAGACAAACAGAAAAAACCAATGCAGCATCTGAAGCATTTACAAAAATGAAATCTTCATACGGCATAGAAACAGCTCACAAATTGTCAAAACTATAAAAATCCACGCATTAAGTAATCGAAGTGCCACGATGAAAACCACTGAAATGAAAACCTAGTAAACCCTAACAACACAACAAGTTACAGCTACTTTACGTACACAAGTGCATAGAGAGAGAGAGATGAATAGTGCTCTTACCTTGTTGTTTTAGGTCGATGAGAGAA
>MU681120.1:50477-69444 GCA_026770625.1 Nicotiana glauca | reverse complement strand
AGAGAGAGAGAGAGAGAGAGAGAGAGAGAGAGCGTGAGCGATGCTATGCTGGCTATTGGGGTTTTTACATTTTCCGAACGAGCAGTAGTCATACAGGCCGTTGTTCAGTGGATCAACCCAACATTTGCTTGGGCCTGGACAATGGCCTTTAAGATGTTCAGTTGGTAAAAATTGGGCCAAATGTATTCAACTCATCCAACTTGGCACCATTTTTCATTTTGGCACTTTATCTCTACCTTGTTCTATTTTGGCCCTCCAACTATATTTTATATGTTTCATGTTGGCCCTCCAACTATATTTTATGTGTTTTATTTTGGCCCTCCAACTCTATTTCTTATGTTTCAGTTTAACACAAAAGCTGAAACCAGTGCAAAAAATATAGCGCGTGTGTATACACAAATCTGAGGTGTAATAAATATCCAATTAAATGTTGCCACTCTGGTTTTTTCATCCATGTCAAACGGGTCATTACTAAAATACCCGAACCCGATCGTATTTTTTCATCCACTATTGCCCCATCTTCATTCTCTAAGTTCCAAAGCTTTCGTCTGGCGATTTCATACCTAACCCATTTATATGAAATAAACCCACAAAAAATACGGTTTTGTTTTGTGTTTTTGATATATTTTTTATGAACTTCAGCATTATTTGGAGTTGAATTTGTGTTCTGTTTTTGTAAAAACTACAACATGTTTTTGCTGAAGTTTTTTTTTTGTAACTAGTGAACTTTAGCATTCTAGGAGCTGAAGTTTTATTTTGTATTTGTTGAACTTCAGCATTTAGGAGCTGAAGTTTTTGTTTTATATTTGCTGAACTTCAGCCTTCTTAGAGCTGAAGTTTTAACTGATTTTTTTGATAATGTTCTAACATTATTTTTCCTATTTTTTTTAATAGATGGCATCTACGAAATCCAAATCACCTACAAATCCTAACGCACCTAAAGATCCTAAAGCACGTAGAATACGCAAATCTCCTTCAGTCCCTATTGCTCTACCTACAAAACCAGGGGACAGATATTATGAGTTTAGAGATTGGTTTAACTGTCGTGCTTACTGGAAGGGGAGTCACGATTTAAAGGATTATATTGCAATTTTCTTTACTCTTACACAACATGAGAAGCTGAATAATGGTATATTTTGATATATTATGGCTATGGAGAATTTCTAATGTAACATGAAGTTGGTTCATTGTTTGATTCTCTCTCGCGTATTCACCAATGATCGAGACTCCGTTAGATTCAAGAGTTTTGGCCATAATGTGTCGTTCAGTCTTGAAGACTTTCACATTATGTGTGGTTTGAGGACCACAACACATAATGTTAAAAAACCAGTTAAACAAGAGAGCAAGATTCTGAAGCTCTATTTTGGGAAGTCTAAGGGTGTGACCTTGAAGGACATTCGAGATGTATGTCCCGGAATGAAATTCAAAAGGATGATATGAATTTCAAACACGTATACGAGAGTGATGAAGATGCTATGAAGCTTATGGAAATTCTTGCTGTGGAGTCTATTTTGTTTGGAAAAAAAGAATGAGTCAACTGTGTTGGCGGAGTATGCAACTATTGTTGAAGACGATAATGCTAGTTTTGATTATCCTTGGGTAATGCATCTTATAAGAGGCTCATTACCTCAATGAAACATCCTTTGGACAACCAGGATAAAAATAATTCAACTGAGTATACTGTAGGTGGATTTCCATTTCCACTATGTGTTTGGTTCTATGATCGCTTCCTAGATATTCGGGAGAAGTATTTAAAAGAGGACGACTTCCTTGATGCCCCTTAGGTTCCCAGGATGTTACGTTATATATCTTTGGGAGATCCTAAATATAAAGAATTTCATGAGGATTACTTCAGTAGTCATGGAGTAAGTTAATGTTTTTTTTTCTGTAGTTGTGTTAATACGTTGACATATCAGTTTAATTTTATTTTTATAATATACTTTTTTGTATTAAATAGAAATATTGGACATTTAGGATATTTGATATAATTCCTACCGAAGAGGAATTGAATTCAATGCCTTTAATTGGGCAATTACCATATAGTCGGATTCGTTCAAAGGTACTTAATGTGGTTTCTTCAACTGGTGAATCACCATGTAGTTGGAGTTAATGAAAAGAAGCCAATCAAACTCCTGTAATTGTGAATCACCTCGTACCCTGAGTTGTTCTAATCGTTCTACAACGGTGTTTGACAATGAATTAGTCACCACAATATGTCTTGTAAGTTTTGAGCTAAGTTTTTTGTTTTTGTGTTTTGTAAAACTACAACATGTTTTAGCTGAAGTTTTTGTTCTGTTTGTGATGAACTTCATCATTCTAGTAGTTGAAGTTGTGTTCTGTAGGTGCTGAACTTCAGCATGTTTTAGCTGAAGTTTTTGTTCTGTTCGTGAATAACTTCAGCATTGTAATAGCTGAAGTCGTGTTCTGTATTTGCTGAACTTCAGCATGTTTTAGCTGTAGTTTTGTTCTGTTCGTGAATAACTCCAATATTCTACTAGCTGAAGTTGTGTTCTATAGTTGTTGAACTTTAGCATTCTTTAGACCTGAAGTTTTGTTTTGTGTCTCTATACTAGAGGGTAACAATGGAGGTTAAAAGACATGCAGAAGAAGAAAGACGCATGATCGCGAAAGAAGTTGTTGAGGAGTTTCAACAGGATGAGCGATCTACTATTGTGGATGGGGTTTTGATAAAAGACAAGGTAAGCTTATTTATAGAGGAGTCTTTTCTTTTCCTGCTAATGTTATTTAGATTAATCATTGTTAGTAATGTTTTTATAGGAATATATTGATGAGAAGTTTGAAAAGTTATCTAAGATTGTCGACAAATCAAAAGGAATGGTCGATGGCGATGCAGATTTTGATTTGATGAACTATCGACATTATGATAGGATGAATGACTCGTTCGAACCTCTATCAATTATTATTATGCTCATGATCCACTGCATAAAGTCGCAGATGAAAATGTAACAGGTGAGGAAGCATCTCGTGAAGGCGATGGTCAAGTATTCGAGGAAGTTCCACGTTTTGAAGAACAAGTTGAAGAGGAATGTTCCAGTGTTGATAGATTGAGCAAACATGGATATGATGACAGTTATTAATCGAGAATGTATGAAGGAAGAAATGTGCAGTTGATGAAGTTGTCAATACTGAAGAACATGCAACGAGTTGTGCTTTGGGTAATTATATTGCAAAAGGAAATGTGTATGACGATGAAGATCATGAACCTGTTAGTACTGAAGAACTGACACCGAGTGATGTGTGCACCTGTCACGACCCAATTTCACCTCAGGTCATGATGGCGCCCAACACCGTTATCAGGCAAGCCAACGCGGAAATATTAACCAGTTTTACTTTTTACAAAATAGTTACCAGAATCTCTAAGTTTGAATTTAAAATAAACGATAATTAATATCATACCATAATAGTTATACAATCCCAACACAAAATAGTCTAGTAATGTGTGAGCCAAGACCTGTGTCACAAGTATGTGGGCATCTAGTAGAATATATAAAAGAATAAATCTATCCTACTGTCTGAAATAGAATAGACAGCCAAAAGTAAAGGAAGACTCCATCGGGCTGCTGAACGGCGTAGGAAGGGAGCAGCTCACCGTGGAATCTCGGGCCGGATCAAGAGTAAGCACCAGTCTGGTAACCAGATGTACCTGCCTCAGATCCTGTACAATTAAGTATATAAGTGTAATATGAGTACATAAACAAGATGTACCCAGTAAGTATCCTGTCTAATCTCGAAGAAGTAGAGACGAGAGGTCGACTTGACACTTACTAGGGTCAAATAATATGAGAAAGCGTTATACTAAGCATGGATAGCACAAATAATTAACAACTTATAGCAACATGTCCTTTCCTAGATAATATCATAGTTAGCCATTTGCATTCAGAGCATATAAACAAGTTTAGTCCAAAGCAATATACCAAGCAAGAAGCATAATGCCGTGGTCGTACGCCCGATCCAACATAAAAATAAAGTGTGCACCGCTTGAGGGTCGAACGGCGCGAACCATAGATGAATCTATTACCCCGCCCGCGAATCATGTATGCAACGTAGTCAAATCTAATTAAGCATAACAAAGATGCAGACAAGAATATATCAGGGGAGAAATTACCCATACAAATATCAACTCCTCGCACGTCACCTAGTGCGTACGTAACCCCCGTATTTAGTGGCAAATTATTCAATTATTACACCTATGGGGACAATTCCCTCTTACAAGGTTGGATAGGAGTCTCACCTTGCTCCAAAGCGTACTTCAAATATCAAGAATGTGCTCAAACCCTCAATTCGGAGTCGAACGATCCAAAACTAATTAAACAAGGTAAGAACTAGTCAATACAAGCTCAAGAGTTCACATTTTAATTACTAAAGTAATTTTCCAACCTTAATCATAAGTTTCCTAAAATTCGACCCCAGGCCCACGTGTCCAGATTCCAAATTTTTTTTAAAAAACTTGTTCTCTATAATCTAGGGATCAATAATATATGATTTTTACTTCATTCCATAACAAATTTCGTGGTAAAATCTAAGTTTTATTAAAACCCTAGGTTTTGCTCTAATCCCATGATTTTTTCACTAATTTTTGTGTGTTAATCTACCCAAAACCCAAGTATTAAACCACATTAAGTAGAAATAACTTGCCTCACGATGCTATGTTGAAATCCCCTCTTTGAAAGGCCCCAAATCGCCCAAGTGTAGAGATAAAATGAAACAAATGTCCTAAGTCCCATTTTCAAAAGCTGTGTCCAGGCCTCTGATGTCACATTTGCGACATCAGGTTTGTAAATGCGAACTCGCAATTGCGATAAAAGCTTCGCAATTGCAAACTGGTCCTCCCCCTGATTTGATCGCACATGCGATCCTGGGGTCGCAAATGCGAACCCTGCAGGGTTCGCCATTACGAAGAAATTGTTGCAAATGCGACTACAGCCCACTGCCTGCCTACATCGCAAATGCGATGGTTTCATCGCAAATGCGAGGTCCGCACTTGCGAAAAATTGCTCATATTTGCGAGACCTGCAATCTTTCATAGAAACACCAAAAAACTAGGGTGTTTTTCACCCCCAACCCATGCCCGAAACTCACCCGAGTCCTCGGGGCTCCACTCCGAACACTCACACAAGTCCAACAAACTTGCTTGAGCGATCAAATCGCCGAAATAACATCTAAAACTATGAATTCAACTCCAAAATGCATGAAATCCTTAAGAACACTCAAATTCCTATTTCTACAACCGTGCGTCTGAATCACGTCAAATCATTCCCGTTTCTCACCAAATTTCACAGACAAGACTTAAATATTGGACGTGTACCAAGCTCCAGAACCAACATACGGGCCGGATACCATCATGATCAACCATTATTAAATTCTTTAAATCCTTGGAAATTTCAGTTTAACAATTTTTAACAAAAATTCATTACTCGGGCTAGGGACCTCGAAATTCAATTCCGGGCATACGCCCAGATCCCATATTTTCCTACAAACCCTCCGGGACCGTCAAAATGCTAGTGCGGGTCCGTTTATTAAAATTGTTGACCAAAGTCAAACTTAGACTTTTAAGAAATTTTAGGGAATCAAGTGTACCTACTTCAACCCAAACTCTTCCAAATCCCGAACCAACCATACCCACATGTCGTAAATTAGTTAATGCAAGAATGTGAAGTCTTATTTAGGGGAACGAGGTTTTAAAAAGCAAAATGACCAGTCAGGTCGTTACATCCTCCACCTCTTAAACAAACATTCTTCCTCAAACGGGTTTAGATTCATACCTGAAGTGCCGAATAAGTATGGATATTTGCTCCACATGTCCTCCTCGAACTCCCAGGTCGCCTCCTCGACTGGTTGGCCCCTCCACTGGACCTTTATTGATGAAACCTTCTTGGATATCAACTGGCGCTCCTGCCTATCAATAATGGCATATGGCTCCTCCTTGTAGCGCAATCTCTCGTCTAACTAAATAGTGCTGAAGTCTAATACATGAGACCAGTCGGTGTGGTACTTCCGAAGCATAGGCACATAAAAAACTGGATGGACTCCCGATAAGCTGGGAGGTAAGGCAAGCTCATATGCCACCTCCCCAACTCTCTTCAAAACCTCAAATGGGCCAATAAACCTTGGGCTCAACTTGCCCTTCTTCCCGAATCTCATGACACCCTTCATCGGCGAGACTTTCTAGAGGACCTTTTCATCGACCATGAATGATACATCGCACGCCTTCTGATCTGCATAACTCTTCTATCTGGGCTATGTTGTGCGAAGCATCTCCTGAATCAACTTTACCTTTTCCAAGGCATCTCTCACCAAATCTGTACTGTACAACTTAGCCTCATCGGGCACAAACCACCCGATAGGAGAATGATATCGTCGACCATATAGAGCCTCAAATGGAGCCATCTCTATGCTAGAATGATAGCTGTTGTTGTAAGAAAACTTTGCCAAGGGCAAGAACTGATCCCACCATCCCCCCAAAGTCAATCACACATGCTCTGAGCATGTACTCCAAAATTTGAACTGTCCGCCCTGACTGCCCATTGGTTTGAGGATGGAATGCTATGCTAAGCTCCACGCGGGTCCTCAACTCACTCTGAAAGACTCTCCAGAAATGGGAAATGAACTGAGGGCCTCTATTTGATATGATGGAAACAGGCACACCGTGCAATCGGACTATCTCCCGAATGTAAATCTGAGCCAACCTCTCTGAAGTGTACGTAGTCACAATCGGAATAAAGTGTGCTGACTTGGTCAACATGTCAACAATGACTCATACTGCATCAAACTTCTGCAATGTCTGTGGAAACCCGACTACAAGGTCCATAGTAATGTGCTCCTACTTCCACTTAGGGATAGGCATCTGCTGAAGTAGGCAACCTGGCCTCTGGTGTTCATACTTAACCTGATCGCAATTCAAGAATCTAGCCACATACTCAACTATGTCGTTCTTCGCCCTCCGTCACCAATAATGCTGCCTCAAGTTACGATACATCTTCGTTGCACCTGGGTGAATAGAATACCGTGAACTATGTGCCTCTTCTAGAATCCTCTCCCTTATGCCATCAACATTAGGAACACATATGCGACCCTTGAGTCGTAGGACACCATTCTCACCAATAGAAACCTTCTTGGCACTACCGGTAGCACTGTTTCTCTGAGAACTACCAGATGCGGATCATCAAACTGTTGGGCCTTGATCTCCCCCAATAATGAAGACTGAGAAACAACACACGCAAGGACTTGGCTAGGCTCTGAATTATTCAACCTTACAAGTCTGTTAGCCAAGGACTAATTGTCCAAGGCTAGTGGCCTCTCCTCTGTTGAAATGAATGCCAAGCTACCCATACTCTCTGCTTTCCTGGTTAAGGCATCCACGACCATAGTTTCCTTGACCGGATAATAAAGAATGGTGATGTCAGAATCCTTCAGTAATTCAAGCCATCTATGCTGCCTCAAATTGAGATCCCTCTACTTGAACAATTGCTGTAAGCTGCGATGGTAAGTGTAAACCTCACATGACGCTCCATACAGATAATGCCTCTATATCTTAAGAGCATGAACAATCATCACCAAATCTAGATCGTGCACAGGATAATTCTTCTCATAAATCTTCAGCTGGCGTGAAGCATATGCAATAACTCACCCCACCTGCATCAATACACAACCCAAACCAACGCGTGAAGCATCACAATATACTGTATATATCCCTGAACCGGAAGGCAACACAAGAACTGGTGCCGTAGTCAAAGCTGTCTTGAGCTTCTGAAATCTCGCTTCACAATCATCGGACCAACGGAAAGGAGCACCCTTTTGGGTCAATCTGGTCAGAGGTGATGCAATAGATGAAAAGCCCTGCATGAATCGCTGGTAGTAACCTGCTAACCCGAGAAAACTCCTGATCTCGGTCACCGAAGTAGGACATGGCCAACTGAACTGCCTCAATCTTCTTGTGATCCACCTTAATACCCTCTCCTGACACAATATGCCCCAAGAATGCCACTGACTCTAGCCAAAACTCACACTTGGAGAACTTAGCATATAACTTCTGCTCTTGCAAGGTTTGAAGCACTACTCTCAAATGTTGCTCGTGCTCCCCCAAGCTATGTAAGTATATCAATATGTCGTCAATGAAGACGATAACAAAGGAATTAATATAAGGTCTGAACACCCTATTCATCAAGTCCATAAATGTTGTTGGGGCATTAGTCAAGACAAAGGACATCAATAGAAACTCGTAATGAACATATCTAATACGAAAAGTAGTCTTTGGAACATCTGAGTCCCGAATCCTCAACTGATGGTACCCTAATCTCAAGTCAATCTTAGAGAACACCCTAGCACCCTGCAACAGGTCGAACAAATCATCAATGCGCGGAAACGGGTAGTCAATGCACATCCGCGTGGTGCCATCCTTCTTCTTCACAAACAACACTAGTGCACCCCAAGGTGACACACTAGGTATAAACTCCTTTGCCAACAACTCCTCAAGATCCTCTTTCAACTCCTTCAACACTTTTGGAGCCATACGGTACGGTGGAATAGATATAGGCTGGGTACCTGGAAACAAAACAATACAAAAATTAATATTGTGATCCAGTGGCATGCCCGGAAGATCAGAAGGAAACATATCGACAAACTCCCAAACTACTGTTACTGAATCAATCATTGGGGACTCTGCACTGGTGTTCCGAACATAAGCCATATAGGCCAAACACCCTTTCTCGACCATATGCCGAGCCTTCTGGAAAGATATAACCCGACTAGATGTATACACTGTGGAACCCTTCCACTCCAACCTTGGCAACCGTGGCATCGCTAACGTAATAGTCTTGGAAAGGCAATAGAGGATGGTGTGGTATGGGGATAACCAATCCATGCCTAGGATGACCTTAAAGTCAATCATATTAAGTAATAGAAGATATGATCTAGTCTCAAAATCATAGAATGTGACCACACAGGACCCCATAGATCCGTTCCATAACCAGAGATTCACCCACAGGAGTGGACACATGAACATGAGTGACCAAAGGCTCAGAAACAATAGCCAGAAAACGAGCAAACAAAGATGATACATATGAATTGGTGGACCCTGGATCAAATAATACCGAAGAATCTCTACCCTAGACGGAAATAATACCTATGATTACGGCATTTGAGGCCAATGCACCTAGTCTGGCCGAAAGGGCATAGAATCTGGCTGGAGCACCGGCTGGCTGGCCTCCACTTGATTGAGAAATAGCTGGCTGACCTCTCCTTGTCTGGACTCCACCTCTAGGACGTCCACTACCACTTTGTACCCTGACTCTAGGTGGCTGGGCAGCCGGTGCTAAAATCATAAGCTGCTGACCCTGCTGTACTTCCTTGCCCCGATGCCTGGGGTAGGTCCTCTTCATGTGACCTGGATCTCCACACTCATAGTAACCTCTCGGCACTATAGCCTGTTGTTTAAAAGCCTGGCCCTGATGGACTAGATACCCCCCGGAGGAACTCGTAATGGTTGGAGGACGGTATGAACTCTCTAGCGTAGCACTGGAATAGGAACCAGAAGAACCCTGGGGACCTGAATGTCCACTGGAAGAACCCTGAATAGCTGGCAAATGGTAGGATAGGGGCATGCTGGAGCACCTCAAGGAGGTGGTGGTGGTAAATATGGGGGCCTACTAGGCTGGCCCCTCCCAAACTGACCTCTGCCCCCTAGCCGGGGCACCTCTGAGCTCTTCGGAGAATCGAGCCCTCTTGTCCTGCTATTCCTGCTCTCTACCTCTCAGATGGTATCCCTCAATCCTTCGAGCAATCTAGAACACTAGCTGATAAGGAGTCCCCATCTCCACCTCTCGGGCCATGTCGGCCTTGATGGTAAAATTCAACCTTGCAACAAACCTCTGCACCCTCTCTGCATCTGTAGGAAGTATCATCAGTGCATGGCGAGATAACTCAGAAAACCTCTTCTTATAATTGGTCACGGACATCTGTCCCTGCTCCAGCTGCTCAAACTGGTACCGTAGCTCTTCTCTCTTAGAGGGTGGGATATATCTGTCCAGGAATAACTGTATGAACTGACCCCAAGTGATAGGAGGAGAACTTGCTGGTCTGGAAAGAACATATGACTACCAACACCTACGGTCCCTACCCTCCAGGTGGAAAGTAGTGAAGTCAACCCCATGCGACTCCAATATCTTCATATTGTGCAGTCTGTCCTTGCACCGATCAATGAAGTCCTGGGCATCCTCATGACGCTCACCCCCGAAAATAGGAGGTGCAGTCTAGTCCATCTATCCAACAACTTCTGCGGGTCACCATCCGCAGCTGCTTTGGGCTCGAGCCCCACTGCAGCAACTGGCTGAGCCCCATCCGTGGGTAGTGCACCCGGAGTCTGATACACTACAGCTACATGTCCAGAAGCCTGAGCAGTAGGGTTCTGTGCTCCCCCTCTTCCCTGTGATATAGCTAGATCTGTTGGAAATAACCCAGCCTGAGTCATGGTGTCCATGAACCGCAACATACGACCCATGACCTCCTGAAATCCCGGTGCTATCATGAAGTCCGTCAGGGTAGGCTCAACTTTAGGAACCTCGTCCTGCTCCTCAATGATGGGAGCTTCCACAGGATCCACTGGTGGTGCTACTGGGATAGTGCTCTGGGATGCCCCCATCCCCTACCTTGGGCCGGTGCCCTCCCCTGGCCTCTGCCTCGACCTCTAGGAATAGGGGGAGCAGCTCTTCCCAAGTCTAGAACAGCTGTTGTACGTGTCCTTACCATCTGTGAGAGAATAGAAGAGGGTAAATTTATTGTACTAACCGCTGCACGATAGGGAATGAAGAAAGAGTAGTTTCCTAACACCCTATAGCCTCTCGAAGATAAATACAGACGTATCTGTACGGATCTGCAAGACTCTACTAGGTTTGCCCATTACTTGTGAGACCTATGTGAACCTAGTGCTTTGATACCATGTTGTCACGACCCGATTTCACCTCAGATCGTGATGGTGCCCAACACCGTTGTCAGACAAGCCAATGGGGAAATATTAATGAGCTCTAGTTTTACTTTTTACAAAATAGTTGCCAGAATCTCTAAGTTTGAATTTAAAACAAATGATAATTAATATCGTACCATAATAGCTATATAACCCCAACACAAAATAGTCTACTAATGTGTATGCCAAGACCTGGTGTCACAAGTATGTGGGCATCTAGTAGTATATACAAAAGAAAAAATCTACCCTACTGTCTGAAATAGAATAGACAGCCAAAATTAAAGGAAGACTCCATCGGGCTGCTGAACGGCGTAGGAAGGGAGCAGCTCACCGTAGAATCTCGGGCCGGATAAAGAGTATGCACCAGCCTGGTAACCAGATGTACCTGTCTCAGATCCTGTACAATTAAGTACATAAGTGTAGTATGAGTACATAAGCAAGATGTACCCAGTAGGTATCCTGTCTAATCTCGAAGAAGTAGAGACGAGAGGTCGACTCAGATACTATGAGAAAACATTATACTAAGCATGGTGTGAGCACGTGATTTTTGCCCTATATGAATTACTCCCATAAAATACCAAAAAATATTTTTTTCCCAATCTTTGCAATTTTATAGGACTTTTGTAGAATTTTATTAATTATTTGTATTTTTGTGCATATTTAATTTCTATTAAAAATAAAAAATATCAAAAATACCATGCATTGCATTTAGATTTTGTGTTCACATTTTAGGATTAGATAATTAATTAATTGCTTTATTAAAAATAAAAATTGCAAAAAATAGCTCATTTTTACATTCTAAGACTTAAATTTTGGATTATTAATTTTTCTTTTTAAATTTAGGACCAATTAATTTTTATAAATATTATAGTTAGATAATTAGCTTAATTTTACAATTTGAATTAATTTAGGAATTTAATCTAGGTTTCTAATTAATTAAAGAAAGAAAAGAAAACAAAAGAAATGGAAATTGAAAAAAAAAAGCTGTTTTTAAATTGAATTGGGCCACACATTTTAGAAGCCCAAGTTTTCCGCCAATCCAACCCAAACCGGGTTGACCCGACCCAAACCAACACCCAAACCCTTATTCCTCTAATATAATAAGACCTAACCAAGACCTAGATGAGAGAGATCAGCCGCAACAGTGAAAAATGACCCCCCTTCACGTCATCTTCTTTACACCCCCATCCGTTCTCTTCCTCTTCTTCAGTAACAACCAACACCAGCTCCATGGACGACCACCCTTTTGCTCACCTCCATACGACCATGCACACACACAGTCACACGCTGGAGATTCACCTTCACAGACTCTAGGTCTTGCACGTCCTGCACTCACTGTCGAAGAGAGCCAAAGTGGATTCGAATTGTATTCTGGATTAGGAAACATAACCCTTCAAACACTGAAAGCAAAGATAGAAACGGACGGGAATTTCCCGATTTCATGGGGATTTTGTTAATTCATATGGTTTTTTTGTAAACTTCAGTCTGTTGATGCCGATTCGAGTTCGTTGTTGAGTTCTTTGTCGCGGTTCCTATTGAATCTCTATTTTTAGCAGTTGTTTTCTATTTCAAGTGTATCGCCAAGTCTTCTTCTGCTTGTGATCATTTCAAACAATTTAATCGAAAGAATTTTCAGACATTTTGATGGTAAATTGATTCTCAAGGTCACTGATGAATACGAGGTAAATATTCCTTTTTAAGCTGCGATTTTGCTATTCTTGTTCATAGTTTGTGCATACGATGGATGCTGAATTGAATCTCAATTACTTCTACTACTGTAGTTTCTATCTTTGTATTGCAATCTAGTGCTAATGTTTGGGTTCTTTGTGTTGTCATTCTCTCTTGAATCTTATTGGGGTGTATGTAAAAGCTGAAATTCTGCACGAGCTTTGCTGTATAATGACGTTCCTATTTTATAAAGAAGCACAAATTATCTTGTCTTAAGCTTCAATGATCGGAGTCAATTAGTTTCATGTTTTGACATCTGATAATGACCAATAGGGAGCTTTATTTGTTCTGAATGTTGGTAGTATTGGCCAGTTTATGTTGAATAGCCTGTTTGTTATTAGCGGTTCAACAATATTGAGATTCTGTTAAACTTTGAAATTTTGTATAGCGAGTGTTATATGTTCCTAGTTTGTTCTGGTTGCATTGTTCTTCCCTGCTAATTTAGTCACTAATAATATTATATTGTTGTTGTTGGATTTGTTTGGTGCACATGAAAGTAGGACGAGTCACGCTATTGATTTAAATGATGAAATAATTTAAACTTGGTTAGAGTGAACTTTACTTGATGAGAGGAGCTAATAGAAGAACGAAATGGACTGATAATGTTGTTCGACTTCTTATACAAGTAGTTGCATGTGTCAAAGAATGACGGCTTTAACCATTGAATTACTAGTAGTTGAGTACAATCCTTAAAAATCGAGGCGTGCCATTTAGCCAAATTTTCCATTCCCTCGCAAAGTTGAAAAATGCGTAGTCGCTTCAGGCGCGTAATTTAAAATTACCTTCCTAAACTCGGGTGTGCATTTCATGTGACGCAAATCCATTTCTTAATAATATTAAATAAAATGTGTTTAGGATTGCGGGTGCATTTTATGTGGCGCGATCCAAATACATATTTTAGATGATGTTAAATCTTTCTTTAAAATAAATAAAAGCGGTTTAAAAGCAAAATTGCGCATAGGTTTGAAAGTATTCTAAAATTAGATAATAAGCCAATTATAACAGTTGAGTGACCATGCTAGAACCACGGAACTCGGGAATGCCTAATACCTTCTCCCGGATTAACAAAATTCCTTATCCAGATTTCTGGTTCGCGGACTATAATACAGAGTCAACCTTTTCCTCGAATCGGGATTCGAACCGGTGACTTGGGACACCATAAATATCCCAAGTGGTGACTCTGAATATCTTAAGAAATAATCCCGCTTTGATTGTCACTTTAATTAGAAAAACTCCCTTAATACCCTTTCGGGGGTAGAAAAAAGGAGGTGTGATAGTTTTGGTGACTCTGCTGGGGACACGAATCCAGAACTCTGGTTCAGGGTTCAGAATTCGAGCTTAGATGAATTGTTATAGTTGGCTTTGTTTATTATCTTATTTTATTACATGTTTAGGCCCAATGTGCTCAATGTTACTTTTTACCGCTTTGATATTGGTGGACTGTATATAAATTGTTACGAATTCCTCCTCTCTCTAAGTCTTCTAAATCATGGAGAAGGGTGCACTTTGTGTGACTTCTCTTCTATTAGAGTCATATACTAAATTTAGAATGAGGTTCGGACAAGTTGCAAAGCCGGTGAAGCTTCTGTATTTTTGGTATGCTATCCCCCTCGGCTCGAGCTGTTCGCTCGGGTAAGCCAGGTCTAGAACAAATAAACTCAGGTTTTTAAACCTAGAATAACTCACCCTCATGCCGGATCCCTGGTAGGAACATTTGTTTGCATCATGTGCACTTGACTTAGGAGACTCAACACAGGGGTTGTGTCCGTCTAGGACAGGTGTACTCAAAATAACAGACCATCTTGATGCATCCTATGTGCTACATGTTGCATTTATTCAAGGGTAAAAGGGTCATTTGGCAGACCAATGATAGTTGAGGAAAAATGAAAAAAAAGAAAAAACGAGAGGTTGAAATATAAAAATGAAGCAAGTGGGACCCAGTTATAATTTTCTTTCACACTTTTTCAAGAAAAACCAAAAAAAAAAATGAAAAATCCAAAAAAGATTTTGCACTTTTTCATCATTTTCCGAAAATTAAAAATAAAAAAAAAAGAAAAAAAGAAAAAAAGAAATTCCAAAAAGATTTTGCTTGTTTCATCATTTTTCGTAAAAAAGACAAAAAAATGTGATTTCTATAAATTAGTTGTTTTCTTAATTCTCGCCCGTATTCAATCTGCCCGAACTACGCATACCTAATTCTGTTCTTTCGGGGCGTGATACGTAGGCAACCCACATAGGGTCCGGTCTTCTTAGTAAATCTTAGGTTCTTGGCTTTGCGGGGTCTTAGCCAAATTTTACGTTTCTAGCCACCTTTTGGCCACATAAGCCATTTTGCAAAATAGCCTCAACCATGTCTTGCATGTCTCTAGTATGGAATATTATTGTCTCACATAGTGTTGGTTTAAGTTTTCTCATACAGTTGTGGATTTACTTACCGGAGTTTGAGCATGACAGATACCCCAGGGCTACTACATTCAGAAGTTGCTTGAGGAGATTTTTATTTTGTTTTTATGTCATCTTTTACTTTCTAGTTTTGTATAGTAATGTCAGATTTTTTCTTATTACCATTGTATTTTCTACTTTGCATATGAAAAAGTGTGTTATAAATCAAAAAAAAGAAGAGATGTTGCATTTTATATTTCCGTTAGAAGTTTTCTTTAGAATACTAATTCTAGTAATTAAAAAAAATAATCATTTGAGATGGTTTTCCTTTATTGAATTAATATCTAGAACTCAAAAATTAAAAAAAAATAAATTGCTTTTATATTTCCTTTAGGACACTAGGACTAAAAACTCAAAAAATGGTCTCTTTTGATATCTTTTTAAGAGTTTTCTTTAAGGTATTAATTTCAAAAATCCAAAAAGATTTTCTTTGAGGCGTTTCTTTGGGAAATTAGTAAAAAATAAAAAAAAAAATCTTTTGATTTTCATTAGAACTTTAGGATATCTAGGATATTGTACATAGAAAAACATACTTTACCTTTTGTTATCTTTAAAGTTTTTTCTCTAGGTAATCAAAAACTGAAATCCAAAAATGTCTTTTATTTTGTTCATTTCTCGCTTCGAAATCTTTCTTCAGGGATATCAAATGAAAATTCAAAGTATTTTTCTTTGGTTTATTGTTTGGACTTCCTTTCAAAAAAAAAAAGAATCAAAAAATATTTTTCTCTTGTAGGATTTTTCCTTAATAGTTTCCCATAGAGTATTTTTTTATAAAAAAAATATATATGTGTTCGTTAAGCTTGAGTTGGTTATAGAACAGTGAGTCTAGAAAATTCAAAAAAAAATTTGCTTGTTTTATTTCTCTTTTCTCATCAGAGTAGTCATTAAGGTGAAAAGAAAAGAAAAAAAAAGAGAACGTCAATTTGTTTCCTTTAACTTCCAGAACTACGCAAAGAACTGATTCATGCGGGGTCATGATACGTAGGCAACCTACATAGGGTTCGATCGAATCTTTTTTTATATTATTAAAAGAAAAAAAAAAGAATCAAAAAGAGAAAAGAAAAAGAGGTGAAATCATGGGATGTGAGAAATAAGAGGAAAGAAAAGAGTGATAATTAGAAGGAAAAAGAGGAAGGAAAAATGAGCAAGAAAGTGCTATAAAAGCAAAGAAAAGAGAGGTTGAAATGAACAAATTGGGATGATGTCAACTGACTTTTGTACCGTCGAAGTCATTTTAGAACCGATAATTGTGGCTAGGTGCATTGCACATAAAGTGAGATTATCTTATGTTAAATGCCCTAATAATGTGATGGCTTCATTTTGTTATATTCATAGCAGAAAGGTGGTTGGTTTGTGGTTCCCTAAGTAGTAACTCCTCTCCACAACATAAAGTCCAAAGGCAATAGCAGGCAACAATAGAACTGAGTTGATTGATATCGGGGCCCGAAAGCAGTTGGTTGAATAGGACAATGGGTTGGTTGAAGAGGTAAAGATGTTGAGACAACACATGGCGGACATGTATCAGGCTTGGATGACTGGGAAGGCACCACCCCCGCCACCACCTAACTTCCTAGATGCCAACCTTACCCAAGCTCCAGGCGCAATGCCAGATGATCCTTCATACTCTCCAGATCCACCCACTTATCTCCAAGCTCATGATGCCCAATATTACCCCTCAGAGGTTGCCCACAAGGCTCCCTACTCATATAAACAGGGCCCGTGGGATGAGCCTCATGTTGAAAATGAAAGATTCACAGGAAGAGAAGGGAAATATGGGATACCCAGGAGGCTGAAAGGCATAGAATGATCCTCGAAGAACAAGCAAGGAAGGGGAGACCAGGGTAGTATGGCTTACAAAGAACTGTCTCTGTCCCTGGATGTTCGCTTGCCCGCGGGGTTTAAGGTGCCAAAATTTAACTTGTATGGTGGATGTGGAGATCCGGTATCCTACCTGAGGGTCTATTGAAGTGAAATGAGAAGCGTTGGAGAGAAAGATGACCTGTTGATGGCACATTTTAGTAAGAGCCTGACTGGGGCAGCTTTGGACTAGCATATTCGTCAAGATGTTGGTAAGTGGCCTATATTGGGTGACATGGCTCAAGATTTTGTTTGATACTTTCAATATAAATCAAGTGTTACCCCTGACCGCTCCTTCCTATCTAAAATGGAAAAGAAGCCGGACGAAAGCATTAGAGAGTTTGGGCTCAGATGGAGGGAGCAGGCTGCTCGAGTCAATACCCTGATTGGTGAAGAAGAAATGGTTGAGCTTTTCCTACAAGCCCAGGGGCCCACCTACTTTAGTCATTTGATCCCGGCTTTGGGAAAGCATTTCAATGATGTGTTAAAAATGGGGGAGCTAGTAGAAGAGGGAATCAAGTCAGGCAAAATCATGAGTTGTTCGAAAGACATTCAGAACATCAAAGTAAGCTTGGGTGGAAGGAAGAGAAATAGAAAAGATGATCCGATGGGCTTTCCCGATCAACACTTCCAGCCTCGATATCGTCCCCGTGGATATCCTTGTGCACCAGATGATCCTCCCCAATGACACTTCTCTCTACAGAACTCCCAAAGTCGTACATCACTTTCCCAGTACCCAGCCCCACAAAATGCCTATCTACCCCCACAAGCCTACATGGATCGAGTTTCCGGCCCTATAACGACCCGACCGATTGTTTTGAGTACTAGTACTCCGTTCAGCAGTCAGAGTCTATGAACAACTTCATTTCAGGTATTATGACTTGTACGCGTGGTCAGAATTTGATTTCGAGAAGTCCAGAGTTGATTTGAGAAGAGAATTCTTATTGCGGGAGCTTAAAGTTGAAATAATGAACTAGGGTTGGAATTTTAAGTAAACGACCTCGGAATCAGAATTTGAAGGTTCCAGCAGGTTCGTATGATGATTTTGGACTTGGGAGTATGCCCGGATTGGGTTATGGATAACCCGGGAGCATTTTGGCGCCTATTGTGGAAGTTAGCATTTTAGAAGGAATTTCATAAGTTTGGCTTGAAGTGCATTTCAGTATTATTGATGTCCGTTTGGGATTCCGAGACTGTGAATAGCTCCGTATGGTGATTCTGGATTTGGTGGCGCGATCGGAAGTAAATTTGGAGGTTCGTAGGTCATTTTGGAGCCATTTGGCTAAAGATAGAAATTTGAAGGTTTTTGAGAAGTTTGACCGAAGGTTGACTTTTTGATATCGGGGTCGGAATCCAATTCCGAAAGTTGGAGTAGGTCCATAATGTCAAATATGATTTGTGTGCAAAATTTGAGGTCAATCGGACGTGATATGATAGGTTTAATCATCAGAAATGGAAGTTGGAATGTTCAAAGTTCATAAAGCTTAAATCGGGGTGCAATTCATGGTTTTGGCGTTGTTTGTTATGATTTGAGGCCTCGAGCAAGTTCGTAATGTGTTTTGGGATTGGTTGGTAGGTTTGATTGAGGTCTCGGGGGCCTCGGGGTGAGTTCGGGTGGCCAAACAGAGAGTTTTTGGACTTATGAAATTTTAGGCCTGCTGCTTCTGGTATTTTTGCTTCTGCAGTTTTGGAGCCACAGAAGCGGAACCGCAGAAGCGGCTTGGCAGATGCAGAAGCGAAAAGTGGACGTTTGGCCAGGAACAGCAGAAGCAGATTTCGTTTCGCAGAAGCGAAACCGTTTCTGCGATGGTTAGATCGCAGAAGCGGTTGGTCGGGTTATTTGATAAGCCGCAGAAGCGGCCATCAACCACAAAAGCGGTATCCGCAGAGGTGGAAATAGCACCGCTGAAGCGAAAAGTGCTGAAGGCAGAAGGGTTATTTTAAAAGTCGAACTTTGTTCAT
>MU681120.1:0-49194 GCA_026770625.1 Nicotiana glauca | reverse complement strand
TAAATTGTTAAAGGAGAATTGGTTTTATTTGAATAAATATTCCCCGATAAGTTCTTATTTAACTGATTGAGCATGTACTTTATGTGTGCCTGCGTCGCATGGATGATTCGCGAGCAGGATATGTGTTTAATTATGGAACGGGCCGAACGCCTCGGTGATAATAGATGCATCTATGGTTCGTGCCACTCGACCCTCGGCAGTGCACAATTTTCATTCTGTTGGAGAGGGCCGTCGATCTCGGCATGATTTGCGCATTTTTATCTGTTACTTGGAAATTTGTAAATGTGGAATCGGCCCTATGTGGCTTGACATAAACTGATATGAAAAAAAATAGACTTTGGAAGCCCTTGATTTATTGTTGAAGGTGTTTACCTGTTTATTTGGCTTCACAGTTAGGACTTCTATATAAGTGCATGATTATTCACATACTTATAGAATATTGATAATAGACCTCTAGTGAGTGTCGAAGTCGGCCATCTCGTCTCTAACCCTTCGGGATTAGGCGGGATACTCACTGAGTACACGTTGATTACGTACTCATACTACACTTCTGTGCATTTTTGTTGCACAGGTATATATACACCTCTAGCAGCCTATTGGGTATAGCAACATGGATGACGCTGGGACTAGGTGAGCTGCATCATTGGGGCGACCGCAGCTAGAGTAGTTCCTTCCAATGTACTGTATTTACTTTCCGCCCACTATATTCCGGGCAGATGTTGTATTTTATTTCTTTTATCAGTAGTCGTTCATGTACTTGTAACACCGGGTTTATGGGAGGGTTCACAATGGATTTGTTCTAACTGTTATTATTTAAATTTGAATTCTATTAGTGAACTTTTATTTATAAAAAAAATGGAAGGAAAAACCTTAGATTTTCAAAAGTATTAAAAGAGGAATTAATTGATAAGTTAGTTGGCTGGCCTGACAGAGGTGTCCGGCGCCACCACGACCCTTAGTGGATTTTGGGTCGCGACAGGCCCAATCAAGCCTTTAAGAATGAGAGGTTACAGAAGAAGAAAACCTACACTCCATTGGGAGAGTCATATGCCAGTTTGTTCCAGAGGCTAAGGAAATTGGACATGTTGAAGCCAACCCAGATAAAAATGCCAAACCCTCTTTCAAAAAAGTTTGATTTTTCTCAAAGGTGCGCATATTGCTCAGATGCCCCGGGGAATGACATAGAGAAGTGTTGGAATATGAAGAATGCGATTCAGAAGCTTATTGATGCATGCGACATTGTCGTGCAAAATCCAGATGCAGCGGACACCAACCAGAGTCCATCGCATGTGCATAATGAGACGCAGATGGTGGGTATGATTTATTTTGAAAAGGAATATGAGAATTCTTCTGAGATCCTTGGAGGTCCACGTGCTACGAAGCTTTCAGCGCTATCAGAGGTTGATCCTAAGAACAAGCAGGAAAAGGGAACCCAAAAGCAACTTATTAAGAACAATGTGATGAAGACTTGTGAAGTTCCTAGTATTGTTGATGCAGAATTCAGTGGCTAATATACCGTGCTTGGTAATTGGAAAGATGCTCTATAATGACCCGACCGGTCGTTTTGAGCCCTAGCACATCATTCAGCAGTCTGAGTCCATGAGTAGCTTCATTTCAGGTATTATGACTTGTGCATGTGGTCGGAATTGAATTTCGGGAAGTCCAGAGTTGATTTGGAAGGAAAATTTTTATTTTGGAAGCTTAAAGTTGAAAGAATGAACTAGGATTGGAATTTTAAGTAAACGACCTCGGAATCGGGATTTGAAGGCTCCAACAGGTTCGTATGATGATTTCAGACTTGAGCGTATGGCCAGATTGAGTTTTGGATAACCCGGGAGTGTTTTGACGCCTATTGTGGAAGTTGGCATTTTGGAAGAAATTTTATAAGTTTGGTTTGAAGTGCATTTTAGTGTTATCGATGTTCGTATGAGATTTCGAGACTGTAAATAGTTCCATATGGTGATTCTGGAGTTGGGGGCGTGATTGGAAGTGAATTTGGAGGCCCGTAGGTTATTTTGATAGAAATTTGAAGGTTTTTGAGAAGTTTGACCGGAAGTGGACATTTTGATATCGGGGTCGGAATCCAATTTCGGAAGTGGGAATAGGTACGTAATGTCAAATATGACTTGTGTGCAAAATTTGAGATCAATTGGACGTGATTTCATAGGTTTAAACACCGGAAGTAGAAGTTTGAAAATTTGAAGTTCATAAAGCTTGAATCGGGGTGAAATTCATGGTTTTAGCATTGCTGGATATGATTTGAGGCTTCGATCAAGTCCGTAACGTGTTTTGGAATTGGTTGGTAGGTTTGGTTGAGGTCCCAGGGGCCTCGGATGGATTCCGAGTGGTTAACGATTCGAATTTGGGAGTTAAAGAATGGCTGAAGGGTCTGGTTGCTGGTATTTTCGCTTCTGCGGAAATGGAACCACAGAAGCGACCCTGCAGAAGTGAGGAAGGGACCGCAGAAGCGGTTTGGAGTGAAGGGTTCAAGGACCGCATATGCAGTTAGGAATTCGCAGAAGCGGAGACGCAGAAGCAGCCAGGAAGACCGCATATGCGGATTTTGGAGGAGCGAGCTTGGACCGCAGATGCGGTCGGGGAGCCGCAGATACGGGACCGCACCTCGGCAAAGGAAGCGTAGAAGCGGAAGCTGGGCAGCTTGGGAAGGAGCCGCAAAAGCGGCATTTTAACCGCATAAGCGGAAATAGTTCCGCAGAAGCGGAAATCACTGGAGGCAGAAGACTTCTTTTAAATCGGGGTTTTGGCTCATTTCACCCATTTTCTTATGGCTTGGGGCGATTTTTGGAGAGCTTCAAAGGTGTTCATCTATGTTAAGGTAAGTTACCCCTACTCATTTCCAAGTTAAATACAAGATTATAACACAGAATTAGGCATGAAAATTGTGGGAAAAATTGGGATTTTTGGAAGAAAACCTAGAAACTTGATAAATTGTATTTTACCACGAATTTAAGCATGAAATTAGGAGTAAATTATATATTTAAGCTAGTGAAGCTATGGTTAGTGTATATCTTCGAAAAATTTCGGAATCCGGGCACATGGGCCCAAGGGCATTTTTATCCACTTTTTGTTCGAGGTTAGAAATTATTACAAATTGGGTTGTAAAGTTTAATTGAGCATATATTAATAGATTTGTATGATCATTGGCTAGTTTTGGAGCATTGTGCATTGGTTCGAGCCTTCGGAAGAATGTAGAGTGCCGGTTATAAGTCTTCGGAGCGAGGTGAGTCTCCTTTCTAACCTTGTAAGAGGGAAATATCCCCATAGGTGTAATAATTGATTATGTGCTCCTATTTGTGGGGGCTACGTATGCACGAGGTGACGAGAGTCCGTACGTAGCTTCTATTATGCTATTGTCCGGGTAGGTAGGACCCATAAGCATGTTATGCTTGAATTATTTATGAACCCACCGATAGCGTGAATTACTTAAATCACATTGAATTAGTAAGGGAATTACTAAAAGGATTAAACTTTATTTTTTAAAAATTGTTAAAGGAGAATTGGTTTTATTTGGATAATTATTCCCCGATAAAATTATAATTGGCTATTTGAGCATGTATATTATGTGTACCTGCGTCGCATGGATGATTCGCGAGCAGGGTGATTGTGTATCTTATGTGTACCTGCATCGCATGGATGATTCGCGAGCAGGATGATTGTTTATTTTATGTTGACCGCATCGCATGGATGATTCGCGAGCGGGGTAATAGATTCATCTATGGTTCGGGCTGTTCAACCCTCGGCAGTGCATATTTTACATTCCTGTTGGATCGGGCCGTCGCCTCGGTGTGATTTGCGCATGTTATTTTTCGTTTGGGAATTTTAAATGTGAAATTTGCCTTTGTGGCTTGACATAAATTGATAAGATATTAAATAATAAACCTTGAAAGCCCTTGATCATTTGTCGAAAGTGTTTACCTGTTTTCTGGCTTCACGAATTAAAACTACTGTATAAATCCATGACTTTGCTCACATTTCTAGGATATTGATAATCGACCTCTAGTAAGTGTCGAAGTTGACCGTCTCGTCTCTACTTCTTCGAGATTAGGCGGGATACTCATTGAGTACACATTGTTTACGTACTCGTACTACACTTCTGTGCATTTTTGTTACACATGTATATGTATCTTTAGCAGCCTACTGAGCGTAGAGCGGGGATGATTCTGGGACTTGGTGAGCTACATTGTTCGAGACGACTCGTAGCTAGTGCAGTTCCTTTCAACATTTTTATATTCATTCCCTGTCCACTGTATTTCGGACAAATATTGTATTTTATTTTCCTTATTAGTAGATGCTCATGCACTTGTGACCCTAGGTTCTGGGATGGTTTTCGAAAGATGTGTACTAATAGTTATTACTTAATTTGAATTGAAGTAGGGATTGTTTTAAATTATGAAAATGTAAGAAAAAATCCTAGATTTTCAAAGATAATTGAAAAGAGAATTTAATTGATTATTTGGTTGGCTTGCCTGACAGCGGTGTCCGGTGCCACCACAACCCTTAGTGGATTTTGGGTCGTGACAACATGGTATCAGAGTACTAGGTTTCTGTCGGTCTCACGAGTCATGAGCAAGTCTAGTAGAGTCTCGCAGATCGGTACAGAGACGTCTGTACTTATCCTTGGGAGGCTACAGGGCTGCTAGGAGTACTTCTCTTATGGATTTCCTTATCGTGCGGTTCAATTCCTTTGAGGCTTGTGCCTTTGATTCCTTCCCACACAATCTTACGCGACGCGAGCGCTTGTTATAAATCAAAAATTGAAGGATTGTAATGGCACTACAAATGTGGTGCGGGATAATTCTCCTGGTATAGATGATTAGACTATTATAGTCACCTTATGGAAGGGTATTCTATTATTTCAGCTTAGTAACAAGACTTCTAAGAGCCTTGGAGCTAGGCACAGGTTGCCACGATGCTTATGAACAATTATTCCATAGTGTTGTTGTGATGGTAGGATAGTCGCCCATGTGTCGGGGCAGTGAATGAATTGAAGGGAGGTGTCTCAGTGTGTAATCAAGGGATTCAGTATTTATTCCCGACAGGGGAAAGGCAGTCGGACTAAGAATGGTCAGATGTGGGCTTGTGGAAGTAATGAGGCTTGGCATTTGCAAGTGTGGTGGGACTTTCTTTTATGAGAGGGTGTCGTGGTCCTAATTGAACGTACTAAGTTTATTGGTGTTACAATCTGCTACAATTTGCCTTTATGGCAAGATATTGTGAAATAGTATTGGAAATACAAATGTCAGATATCGCATGGTACGGTGGTTTAAGATCGAATCAAAATTCCTAATATTAACGGATCGATAAAGATGACCTTTGAAAGTTTTAAAAGTTAGCAACCATTATGGGTTCAAGTGCCGCGAAGATAGAGTTTATTTAAGGCAGCAAATGAGCAGCAAAGTTTGAGGAAAAACGTGTGGGAAGTGTCAGGTGGTGTCAAAATTTCCTAGAAGGCCAGGTATATGAAGCAACAGTCAAGTGGGTGATTAAAGAAGCGAGTTTGCCCAAAGTGGGAGAGTGGCGGATGTTTCATATGGGCATGGTAGTAGAATGACTACGTGCCAAAGGAGAGTTTGGAATGATCTGGGATTTTAGCGACTGGACATTGAAGTCTTCGGATGTAAATTGAAGTATAGGCCATTATGTAGCAGGAGATTTGGTATAACGAGAAAGAGCTGCTCGAAATGAAGAAGGACGCAGCATAACTCTAACTTTGGAAAGGTGTTGCCGCCCATTTAATTGATGTCCACGAGGAGAGAACAGACTGGTGCAGCTAGAGAGTGAGCTTGGACTCAGGATTTGATTGTTGATGTCATAATGATTGTATCCCGTAGAGCAGTATTTGGAAGGTGTCGGGAAGTGATTTCTGCAAGCGGGTTATTTCGCGTGAGCGAATTTGTGGTCGCGTGATTGGCGAAGCTTTTGCAAAGAATTATATTGGTTATCCAACAAAGAGATCGGTCGTGCGAATGTGGATGATGATTCATAATATGAAAGATGGGGAATTACAGAGAGATTCCGAGAATTTGCGGCGGATGGTTACGTAAGGTTATGTCAACAAGAGATAAAGGAGTCTAGTGAGTTCCAGAGTTGTGTAATATTGGCTTCAAGCTAAGTGGGAGACCCCCACCGCCTAAGATTGGGTTACATGGTTAACTAATTGCGAGGTTTCTATTTATCTACATATCGATGGGTTATTTCAGCTACAGGAAAAGACCATAAGTGGTAATTTGAGCGAATAAATTGTTGAAGGCATGCTATGATTGGCCTTATTGGCTCATGTTCGGACTTGGAAAAAAGTTTAGGATTTATGCCTTGTATAGATACAGGTTTCAAAGGAAGTGATTCCGCCAGGTGCTTCATCGAAAGGGTATTCTCGTGTTAGAAGATTCAGGTAGTTGACTATATTCGGGGCCAAGTCAGAGTGGGTGGCTCTCAATAATGGTCCTAGTGAATTCAGAAGTTAAAGTGTGGTGCCCAATGATTTCGAGCCTATGAGTACAGTTAAGAATCAAGCTTCGTAGCAGCTTATGAGAAGGTGCCCAGAATGTTCTATGATATTTTGACTTTTGGTGTAGCATTGAGTGATATGAAATGGTTCGTGGGAATTGAGACAGCCTGGTTTCGTGATTCAAGGTCACTAGGGGTGTGTGTAGATGGAGTATGTTATGTGTGGAATGGAGTTAGTGTTATTTCTAAGGCAAGCAAGGATAAATTGGAAGAAGGTAGGATGATCATCCATAGATGAATTGGCATATTGGGCCAGTGATCAGTTAATTCAGCGTGATCAAGTTGTGTGTATAAATTGTGGCGGTACGTGTGAGGCTTGTCGGCCGCCGTAATTGATATTATTCAGAAGTGTTCTTCTGTTATGGCTTGTTAAGTGGAAGCGGATTCCGGAAGGGCTATGGTGGCTTTGACCACTACTTAGAGCTTGCATGTCCTACGGTAATAGAAATTTACCTGTGTGTTGCTATTATTCTCCTGAAGTGAGTTAAGTGGAAAGTTTGTATATGATGAAGTGTTAAAATATTAATGATTTCGAAGTTATGATGAAAATCGTGTTCTATCGTATATTGGCACGTTGGGTGCGGTGAGAGGTATGGAAATTTGAAGTGAGGGTCAAGGTTGCAGTTCGGTGTTGACAAGGATGTCACGAGCCGGATGAGCAAGGAAAGGGTTTAATGATTAAAGTAAATTGGTATTGTCTTCGGCGTCACCTGAGATCGATATGTTGTGAAAGAGGCTTTGCATTCTGATTAAGGATTTTTATTGCTTTTCAGTGTTAGTGCGGCCAGTAGTTCAGGTGTGCGGACCTGTTATATGTTTCGGGAGATCGTGGTAGCGTCTCCCATAGAAAGATATTACAAGTGTGGCGTGTAGTCACTCGATTGATTAAAAGATTTAAACCAAGTATGAGGATTGTGGTAATATCGTTAATTTGAGAATTTAGGCCTGGAGGGCACTTTGGTTATCGGGTTATGAACTGAGGAGGTTGTCCTGGTGATGATGGTTGTTCTTATGTGTTATGAGGAAAAGGGAGTTACTATGGACCTTTGAAAGGTTACTAGTCTAGTTGGTGCAATCAGAAATCGGCTTGAGATCCGTGGGTTGATTTATATATGAACAGGGCTTTATATCAGGCCAGTTATGTTCGTTTCAGCAAGCGTTCCCTATGGAGGAACAGTCGGGGTGTTATTTTGTCATCAGCTATTCCAGGTAATGATGTGTTGCGCCGTATGAGTTGTGAGACGGCTTGGTAAATTCTCATGTGTTGAGGTTCCACGTGGCGATGATGTTATGTGAGCAGAATGGCTCTTGAGATTCAGGTTGTATATCGCACCTCAGTTGTGCTTGAATTTTTGTAGCCTATAGCGCTATCTGCTCCCTCAGGGATGTTATTATTCACTTAGCATACTTATGACCGATATTCGGTATTTTGTTGTAATGAGCAAATTTAGCTCGAAGTGCAATCTCCTTATGTGAGATCTATGTATGGATCGGGTGGCACGCCGCCATGGGTATGTTATTTGGATCAAGTTGCGCACCGCAATAGTGTGATGTCGAGTCTGGTTTCCTATATGCTATTTTTGTGTGTTTCACTTCCTATCTTCTAAGGAAAGTCCGTATTAGTGCGGGGGTTAGGTCATTCCTTCCAGAGTTCGATTTCCTGTTTGTGTTGTGTTCGGATTGGAGGCCTATTGGCACATTGTGGCGTCATATGGGACTTTTGGTCGCATTGGGAGTGGCTTATTGCCTGAGCAGTTCGTACTGGGTGAGACGAGATTATGGGATTTAGGATCAGTGCAATCTGATTATATGAAGTATATTAAGGAGCAAAGATCATTATTGGGTTTAGAATGTGGTAATATTTCTTGTCAGAAGTATAGACTCAATGAGTGGTTGACTCGGCAGTTGATTATGAATTTCGGCACATCTTATCCGTCATGGCGATATTGTAAGAGTTAGAGTAAGACTTGTGTGTGCCATGAGGTGCAATGGGAGCATCTGATTCATTGAATTTTGGCTAAGTTGATCAGAAAATATTATTGTGGTCCTGTGGATTAAGTGATGCAAAGTAAGAATCCAGCAAAGTTATGCAGTCATGTTTGAGTACAATGTGTAGTGATTGATATGGTGATCGTATGTTGGAAACAGGCCTGGCATGGAAATTCCGGATGTTGGAATTGGGCTCTAAGGCTTATTTGTTGAATAAAAAGGGAATATCTTCAGAATTTATTGAGCTAATATGCCCAACTAAGTTGTGGTAGCACGGGGAGGTGCACGAGAAGTTAAACAGTGAGTTCAGACTACATCACTGCAATTCTCAGCACGTTCGAGAACGAACGTATGTTTAAGTGGGAGAGAATGTAACGACCCGACCGGTTGTTTTGAGCCCTAGCGCGTCATTCAGCAGTCTGAGGCCATGAGCAGCTTCATTTCAGGTATTGTGACTTGTGCATGTGGCCGGAATTGAATTTCGGGAAGTCCAGAGTTGATTTGGAAGGAGAATTCTTATTTTGGAAGCTTAAAGTTGAAAGAATGAACTAGGATTGGAATTTTGAGTAAACGACCTCGGAATCGGGATCTGAAGGCTCTAGCATGTTCGTATGATGATTTCGGACTTGGCTGTATGCCCAGTTCGGATTTTGGATAACCCGGGAGCGTTTTGGCGCCTATTGTGGAAGTTAGTATTTTGGAAGAAATTTCTTAAGTTTGGCTTGGAGTGCATTTCAGTGTTATCGATGTCCGTTTGGAATTTCGAGACTGGGAGTAGCTCCGTATGGTGATTCTGGAGTTGGGAGCGTGATCGGAAGTGAATTCGGAGGCCCGTAGGTCATTTTGAAGTTATTTGGCTAAAGATAGAAATTTGAAGGTTTTTGAGAAGTTTGACCGGAAGTGGACTTTTTGATATCAGGGTCAGAATCCGATTCCGGAAGTGGGAGTAGGTCCGTAGTGTCAAATATGACTTATGTGCAAAATTTGAGGTCAATCGGTCATGATTTGATAGGTTTAAACACCGGAAGTAGAAGTTTGAAATTTTGAAGTTCATAAAGCTTGAAACGGGGTGAAATTCGTGGTTTTAGCGTTGTTGTATATGTTTGAGGCTTCGAGCAAGTCCGTAACGTGTTTTGGGATTGGTTGGTAGGTTTGGTTGAGGTCCCAGGGGCCTCGGGTGGATTCCGGGTGGTTAACGGATCGAATTTGGGAGTTGAAGAATGGCTGAAGGGTCTGGTTGTTGGTATTTCCGCTTCTGCGGAAATGAAACCACAGAAGCTGCCCCGCAGAAGCGAGAAATGGACCGCAGAAGCGGTTGAGAGTGAAGGGATCAAGGACCGTATATGAGGTTTGGAATCCGCAAAAGCGGAGACGTAGAAGTGGCTAGGAAGACCGCAGATGCGGATTTTGGAGGAGCAATCTGGGACCGCAGATGTGGTCAGGGAGCCGCAGATGCAGGACCTTAGCTACGGAAAAGGAAGCACAGAAGCGGAAGCTGGGCGACTTGGGAAGAGGCCGCAGAAGCGGCGTTTTGACCGCATAAGCGGAATCGCCTAAGCGGAAATAGTTCCGCAGAAGCGAAAATCACTGGAGGCAGAAGACTTGTTTTAAATCGGGGTTTTGGCTCATTTCACCCATTTTCTCATGGCTTGGGGCGATTTTCGGAGAGCTTCAAAGGGGGATTTTTTCATCTATGCTAAGGCAAGTTATCCCTACTCATTTTCAAGTTAAATACAAGATTATATCACGGAATTAGGCATGAAAATTGAGGGAAAATTTGGGATTTTTGGAAGAAAATCTAGAAACTTGATAAATTGGAATTTACCACGAATTTAAGCATGAAATTAGGAGTAAATTATATATTTGAGCTAGTGAAGCTATGGGTAGTGTATATCTTCGAGAAATTTCGAAATCCGGGCACATGGGCCAAGGGCATTTTTGTTCACTTTTCGTTCGGGGTTAGAAATTGTTACAAATTGGGTTGTAAAGTTTAATTGAGAATATATTAATGGATTTGTATGACCATTGGCTAGTTGTGGAGCATTGTGCGTTGGTTCGAGCCTTTGGAAGAATGTAAAGTGTTGGTTATAAGTCTTTAGAGTGAGGTGAGTCTCCTTTCTAACCTTGTAAGAGGAAAATGTCCCCATAGGTGTAATAATTGATTATGTGCTCCTATCTGTGGGGGCTACGTACGCACGAGGTGACGAGAGTCCATGCGTAGCTACTATTATGCTATTGTCCGGGTAGTTAGGACCCATAAGCATGTTATACTTGAATTATTTATGAACCCACCGATAGCGTGAATTGCTTAATTCACATTGAATTAGTAAGGGAATTACTAAAAGGATTAAACTTCATTTCTTAAAAATTGTTAAAGGAGAATTGGTTTTATTTGGATAATTATTTCCCGATAAAATTATAATTTGCTATTTGAGCATGTATATTATGTGTACCTGCGTCGCATGGATGATTCGCGAGGAGGGTGATTGTGTATCTTATGTATACCTGTGTCGCATGGATGATTCGCGAGCAGGGTGATTGTTTATTTTATGTTGACCGCCTCGCATGGATGATTCGCGAGCGGGGTAATAGATGCATCTATGGTTTGGGCTGTTCGACCCTCGGCAGTGCACATTTTACATTCTTGTTGGATCAGGACATCGCCTCGGTGTGATTTGCATATGTTATTTTTCGTTTGGGAATTTTAAATGTGAAATTTGCGTTCGTGGATTGACATAAATTGATAAGATATTAAAGAATAAACCTTGAAAGCCCTTGATCATTTGTAGAAAGTGTTTACCTATTTTCTGGCTTCGCGAATTAAAACTACTATATAAATTCATGACTTTCCTCACATTTCTAGGATATTGATAATCGACCTCTAGTAAGTGTCGAAGTTGACCGTCTCGTCTCTACTTCTTCGAGATTAGGAAGGATACTCATTGAGTACACGTTGTTTACTTACTCATACTACACTTATGTGCATTTTTGTTGCACAGGTATATGTATCTTTAGCAGCCTACTGGGCGTAGCAGCCGCGGATGATTCTGGGACTAGGTGAGTTGTATTGTTCGAGGCGACCCGCATCTAGTGTAGTTCCTTTCAGCATTTTTATATTCATTCACTATCCATTATATTTCGGACATATGTTGTCTTTTATTTTTCTTATCAGTAGATTCGGGTTCTGGGATGGTTTTCGAAAGATATGTACTAATAGTTATTACTTAATTTGAATTGAAGTAGGGATTGTTTTAAATTATGAAAATGTAAGGAAAAATCCTAGATTTTCAAAGGTAATTAAAAAGAGAATTTAATTGATTATTTGGTTGGCTTGCCTGACAGCGGTGTCCGGCGCCACCACGACCCTTAGTAGATTTTGGGTCGTGACACGCTCTATTGCTTGGTCAGTCGGAGAGGAGCTTGGTGGCTTAGTTTGTTGTCATTTCTGTTGTTCGGGTTATTTCAGGGTTGTAATTCGGATATTGTCTTGTGACTCAAACCCTTCTATCCTTTTATTTTGTCAAGTTCCTTTAGTCGTAGTATCTCATTTAGTGTTATCTAGGTTTGTTTTAGGGTTGTACCTCAGTTTATGTTGCTTGTTTTGTTGTTTAAACCCTTTCACCGTCTGTCTAATGCAATTCTCTATTCTCTGCCATTTCTAGTCATTTTTGTTTAGTTCTCTTCTCCTTTTACAGTTCTTTTCATGCTGGTTCTCGTGACATGACATGCACGCACAATTCTAGGCCTTGTCTTAAAAGTCAGTTTGGTCATGAAGCAATGGAACAATTTTGAAGATGATAGGGACATTTGAGGGAAATAAGTAAAGGCATTTTGAGATCACTTCAAGCCTAAATTTTGTGAAACTGGGGCAGATAGAACATAAAGAAACCTTATTAAAATACATCATGCCGCATCGGGTTGAAGCTAAAGACAAGTTTTCCCAAATTGACAGGGGCCGTTCGCGGTAAGGAGAGTGAGAGTGTTGTCCAATGGTGCTTTGTGTTCAACAGATGTAGAAGGCGAATGTGTGGATATGGTTATCAAATCTGGTACGATCAAAAGATGATACGGATGTTTTCTATGGTTTGTTTAAATATGTTATTTGTGCTTGGCATGTTTTGAAGATTGGAATGACGAAGGCATTTTGTTCTGCTATCTAAACACTTTATCCGTTGTTACCCTCTTTGAGCCTTATTTATTTTCTTTCATACCTCTCTTTTGGAATCAGTAGCAAAGATCAGAAAGGAAAGCGTGAAAGATAAGTAAAGGAAAAAGAGAAAAGAAAAAGAATGAAAAGAGAGAGAAGAAAAAGAAGAAGAGAAGGAAAAAGAAAAAGAAAAGAAAAAAAAACAACAAAACAACAAAAAGAGAAAAAGAAGAAAGAAAAAAAAAGAAGAGAAAAAGGAAAGAAAATCACAACACCAAAGTAATTTCTATGACATGAACTAGGTTCGACCTGATTCCTTTTAAGGAGACGTAGGTAGCCTCACAGTTCGGTCTCATCAAAATAAAAATCCAAAAGTTACCAAGCAAGAAACTGGGGCAGAAGTTGAAGTTGTTGTAAGAAATCTGATTCCGAAAGTTGTAATTTTGAACCCATTTGAATTTTTTTGAGCCTTTGATACCCTTTCTTTCTAAACCTATCTAAAAGCCCACGTTACAGTCGAAAGAAAGACCTTCTGATCAGTCTTCGAGAGATGCCAAGTCAAACAAGTAGAGGTGATTCATGTCAGGGACAACACTCCGGTCCAAGCAGGAAAAATAATGAAAAAGGAGAGAGTCTTATTGGTGAAAACACCCACGGGCACCGTAAGGCGATGAAAACTGAGAGAAATAAAAAATGAGAGAGTCTTATTGGTGAAAACCTTCGCGGGCATCATAAGGCGACTGTAAGTTGAGAGAAAGAACAAAATGAGATAGGCTTGATGGTGAAAACCCTTCGGGTACTACAAGTCGAATAAGGATTGAGAATCAGATGGGAAATCACCAGACGAAGATTGTGAAAGATGATTAACGACGGAGCATCAAAGCCCAGTTTCACGGCGAAAAGGTACAACAACAGTCGAACATCAGGCTTGCTTAACAGAACAGGCCACAGATGCATGTCATGGCTATTAAAGTTGGTATCCACACCCAATAGGTTTCTACTTTGTAGTTTTCTTGTTAGAAATCATCTCTTTCCATTGTCCTCTACTATGTTCTTTTTGTCTTGTTTAATTCCTCTTCCTGAGTCTGTTGGTCAGAACAAGTGAGAAATGACTTCAAAATTTTCCGCCAACTTTCCAATTGCACAAAACGAGATCTGGTTAGCACATCAAAGTGTCATAAGTCTGGAAAGAACAATCGCACTGAGCTGGTAATAATCAACATGATTTGGGATTCGTGTGAAATACAAAGGCTTGGTATATATCAATTCATGGACAATGCAACAGAAGGAGGGCTAGGGTGAACGGATTAAAGGTATTTTTTATGATAAGATTGACAAAAAGGGTGGTAAACCAGTGACAAGCAAGATCTTCCAAGAAGAAATCAAAGTTATTATGGCTAGTGATGGAACAACAGACCTCAAGGCCAGGGCCATTGGTTTAAGTTAAGAAGGAACATCATATGCACCGAGTGGGTGGCATTTGACGTGCTTTGAGATTCATGTGAAATACAAAGGTTTGGTATATATTAATTCATGAACAACGCAATAGATAGAGGATGTTGGGTGAACGGATCAAAGGTATTCTCTGTGGTGAGGTTGACAGAGAAAGTGGTTAACCAATTGTAAACATGTAATTTTTTATCCTCCCCGAGATTCTACATTTTAGTGTTTCGAAATTTAGTTTAGGTCTAATATCACTATTTAAATTAATTTTGATTCTTTTGCTTTATTTTATCTTAAAAATAAAATATAAAAAAATCATTTTTTTTATTTTAGCTAGTTGATATTTACTTAGTTTAGTCTTAAAATTAAAGGCATTTAATAAGTATTGAGTAGTATTTAAATTTTACTAGTTTGGCTATATTATTTTCATTTTTAGTTATTTTCTATTATTTAGATAAAACTATTATTTTGATTCATCTCTAAAGTAAAAGGAAAAATGAAAAACAAACAAAAAGGAAAAAGAAAAAAAAATAAACAGAAAAAAAATGGGAAGAAAAGAGAAAGAATGGAATTAGGAATTGCACCAACGACTTTCTTCTTCATCATCGTCGACTTAGCTCGTCGGAACAACCACGAACCAGACTTTTTCTTTCACCTTCATTGCCATCGCAGGTTTCCGATCGCTGTAGCTAGTGCTGGGTCCGTTTGTTGAGTTGCAAAAACTTTAAGTTGAGATTTAGTCAATAAAGGTCCGATTCTTCGCTTCATACTCCTCTAAATTTCATGTTTGTTTTGGTGGTATGATTCTGGCGATGCCTCCGATGAGTGATATTTAGTTTAAGTGATATTTGATTATTGTGACTCCATGTCTTGCCTTGTTGAATATTTTGTAATCTTGTTGTTTAATTTAATTTGACTCGGATGCCACTAATAATTTGACTCGGATGCCACTAATAATTTGACTCGGATGCCACTAAGTTAAAGAGCTAATAGATCGAATATTATTGATTAATTCATATATCTTGCTCTGTTTAGCATAATTGATCCTTCACATGTTGATTGTTAAAAGAAAAGGACGGAAAGTTTACGTGAAAATATAGTAATTTTAAGTCTTTTGTTAATTTGTTCAAAGATTCATGCATTATTTTACTAATGAATTCGTAATTTTCCAAATTGTTGCTACTAACTTGTATTGTGAAAATTTTTATTACCTAGTAGAAATACTTCAATCTTATAATTTATCAATCTGGCGGAGGTTAGTAATGACCAATCGGGTCAAATTTTTTAAATATAGAATAATAAGAACTTTGAGCTATTAATAATTCCCAGTGATTAATTTTGTCATTTTTCACAATTTCTCTTCTATAATCCATGGCCTTACAATAATTGTGAACATTTGTAATTTGCTTTAAATTGAATACAATCCTTAGAATAAGTTGATGTGCGTCGTGACAAATAAAATCTCAAAATGCATGGCCCTCATTTAACTATTTCTTTTAATTCTTTAGAACTCGAGGTGTACCATTTAGCAAATTTTTATGGCCCTCGTAAAGTTATAAATATGTAGTTGCTTTAGGCGTGATATTTTAATAATTTACCTTCCTAAACTCGGGTGCGCATTTATGTGACCCAAATCCAATTCTCAACAATATTATATAAAATATGTTGCGGACCGCGGGCGAATTTATGTGATGTGATTCAAAACATATTTTAAATGACATTGTAATTTTCTCTTAAAATGAAGTAAAGCGGTTAAAGATTTAAAATTGCACCATAGGTTAAAACATGTATTAAAATCAGATAATAGGCCAATTCTAACAGTTGAGCGACCGTGCTAGAACCACGAAACTCGGGATTGCCTAACACCTTCTCCCGGGTTAATAGAATTCCTTACTTGGATTTCTGGTTCGCGGACTGTAATACAGAGTCAACCTTTTCCTCGATTCGGGATTTGAACCGGTGACTTGGGACGCCATAAATTATTCCAAGTGGCGACTCTGATTTCTTAATAAATAATCTCGTTTTGATTGTCACGTTAAATTGGGAAAAACTCTCTTATACTCCCTTTCCGGGAGTGTGTAAAAAAGGAGGTGTGACACCAATGACAAGCAAGGTTTTCCAAGCGAAAATCAAAGTTATCATGGCAAGTGAAGGAGCAATAGAACTCAAGGCCAAGGCCAGTGGTTTAAGTCAAGAAAAGAACAGCATACGCACTGAGTGGGTGGCAATTGACGTGCTTTGGAATTTATGTCAAAGACAAAGGATCGGTAAATGTCAGTTTATAAGCAATGCAACTAATAAAGGGTATTGGGTCTAAATGGAGGAGAGGTATTTTCTGTGATAAGGGTGACGGAGAAATTGGTTAGTCAATAATCAAGCAATGTCTTTCAAGGTGAAATCAAAGTTATCATGGCAAGTGAAGGAGCAATCACCGCAAAGTCAAGGACACAAACCAACCACCATTTTTAAACTCACAAGTTTTCTTTGTCTGAAACAGTGATGGAAGCTATGTTCATATCAAATCTGGGAAGCTTGAAATTTTTAGGTATAATGCCCCAATTCTACTTACGCAAAGGTTATTGAGAAGATCACACATCACCCCTAAGAGACGTACCTCCTAGTTTGTGTCATTTAAATTTATTCATAGGAGACGCACTTCCTAGTTTGATGTCATTGAAGTTTCACCCCTAAGAGACACACTTACTAAGTTGATTTTCACCAATAGGAGACACACTTCCTAAATTAAGAGTTCCTTCATAGAAGACGCACTTCCTAGTTTGAGTCATTGAAGTTTCACCCATAGGAGACGCACTTCCTAAATTGAGAGTTCACTCGTAGGAGACGCACTTCCTAGTTTGAGTCATTGAAGTTTCACCGATAGGAGACGCACTTCTTAAATTGAGAGTTCATTCATAGGAGACACACTTCTTAGTTTGAATCATTGAAGTTTCACCCCTAGGAGATGCACTTCTTAGTCTGGGTCTTTCAGGATACACCTGTAGGAGACACACTTCTTAAATTGAGGTTTCACCCCTAGGAGACGCACTTCTTAGTCTGGTTCTTTCAGGATACACCTACAGGAGACACACTTCCTAAATTGTAATTTCACCCCTAAGAGACGCACTTCCTAGTTTGAGTCATTTAAATTTGGCCCTAGGAGACACACTTCCTAGTCTGGTTTATTGAAGTTTTACCTCTAGGAGACGCACTTCCTAACCAAGGTCTTTCAAGTTATTCTTTTAGGAGAGGCGCTTCCTAAATTGAGAGTTCAGTCATAGGAGATGCACTTCCTAGTTTAGTTCATTCAAGTTTCATCCCTAGGAGATGCACTTCTTAGTCTAGGTATCCTACAGGAGACACACTTCCTAAATTGAGAGTTCATTCATAGGAGACGTACTTTCTAGTTTTAGTCACTAATTTTTTCACCCCTAGGAGACGCACTTCCTAGTCTTGGTATTTAAATTCACCCCTACGAGGCACACTTCCTAGTTTGGTTCATTCAGGTTTTATTTTAGCAGATGCATTTGCTAGTCAAAGTTTCTTGGTTTTACTCGCAAGAGATGCACATCTTAGTCTAGTCTTTAGTTTACTCTCATCATTGCATCAGTAGTATAAGTGGTTTACAATTTTGCTAACAACTCATAAATCTTCCTAGTACAATCTGGGACAGAAAATTTTATTTGTTTCTATTTGTTTTGGTTGCAGGAACCCACATAGAAAACAAAGAAACACAGAAAGTTTCAGCAATCAGGTGCCCACTTGGAGAACAAGGGAAGACAGTTCAAGTTTCAAGGGAAAGCAGCAATGTTCAAAGGAAGACGATTCAAGTTCAGCAATCAAGCACCAACATGGAAAACAAAGAGAAAACAATTCAAGTTAGCAACAAAAGAAGCTTGCGGCAAGAATGCGAGTCAACTGTCCGAGGTGACCAACAGAAGTTAGTCACAATAAAGAAAAAGAGAGAGAAAAAGAGAGAGAAAGTAAAGATGTGAAACCAAATGCAGAAGTTGATGAAAGATGTGACCCTCTCAAGACTTGGTTGAGGTCACAAGCACTACATGTCCGGTCTTGATCCGAAAATCTGAAGAAGAACGAGAAAGAACTTGCAACTAGCAAGCGTCAAGGTTCAAATCCAAAGTCTGCATGAAGAACCATTCAAGATGCAAGATCAAACTTCAGAAGACTTATAGATAGGAATCTTGTAACTCGTAGTTGACAGGCTTAGCTAGTCTTTTTCATTTCTTTTGATTTTGATGTAATAACAGGATCGCGGACCGGAACCTCGACGGAACGGCACCTCGACCGGCTCTTCACCTCGATCTACTCCATCATCTCACTCACTTCTGAACTACACTGACCTGATTCCTTTACAGCCAAAGATATGTAGGCAACCTCGGAAGCAAGATTCGGTCAAATCTTTCAAAAATGTTTCCCACAGAGTATTCAAAGGGGCAAAAATCGCTCGTATCTGCTCACTTTATCTTTACACGAAAACTTTTCATGTTTCCGAGCAAAGAGAGGCAGCTATGAGCACGTGATTTTTGCCCTATATGAATTACTCCCATAAAATACCAGAAAATAAATTTTTCCCAATCTTTGCAATTTTATAGGGCTTTTGTAGAATTTTATTAATTATTTGCATTTTTGTGCATATTTAATTTCCATTAAAAATAAAAAAATCAAAAATACCATGCATTGCATTTAGATTTTGTGTTCACATTTTAGGATTAGATAATTAATTAATTTCTTTATTAAAAATAAAAATCATTCTTAGCCTTAAATTTGGATTATTAATTTTTCTCTTTAAATTTATGATCAATTAATTTTTATAAATATTAGAGTTAGATAATTAGCTTAATTTTATAATTTGAATTAATTTGGGAATTTAATCTAGATTTCTAATTAATTAAAGAAAGAAAAAAAAATAAAAAAAATGGAAATTGAAAAAAAAAGCTAGTTTTAAATTGAGTTGGGCCACACATTTTAGAAGCCCAAGTTTTTCCCCCAACCCAACCCAAACTGGGTTAACCCGACCTGACCCAACACCCAAGCCCTTATTCCTCTAATATAATAAGACCTAACCTAGACCTAGATGAGAGAGATCAGCCGCAAGAGTGAAAAATGACCCCCCTTCACGTCATCTTCTTCACACCCCCATCCATTCTCTTCCTCTTCTTCAGTAACAACCAACACCAGCTCCATCGACGACCACCCTTCTGCTCACCTCCAAATGACCATACACACACAGAGTCACATGCCGAAGATTCACCTTCACAGACTCTAGGTCTCGAACATCCTTCACTCAATGTCGAAGAGAGCCAAAGTGGATTCGAATTGTATTCTAGATTAGGAAACATAACCCTTCAAAGATTGAAAACAAAGATAGAAAAAAAGGGGAATTTCCCGATTTCATTGGGATTTTGTTAATTCATATGGTTTTCCAGTAAAGTTTAGTTCGTCGATGCCGATTCTAGTTCGTTGTTGAGTTCTTGGTCGCGGTTCCTATTCAATCTCAATTTTTAGCAGTTGTTTTTCATTTCAAGTGTGTCGCCAAGTCTTCTTCTGCTTGTAATTGTTTCAAACAATTTAATCGAAAGAATTTTCAAACATTCTGATGGTAAATTGATTCTCAAGGTCACTGATGAATACGAGGTAAATATTCCTTTTTAAGTTGCGATTTTGCTATTCTTATTCATAGTTTGTGCGTAAAATGGATGTTAAATTGAATACCAATTACTTCTACTATTGCAGTTTCTATCTTTGTATTGCAATCTAGTGCTAATGTTTGGGTTCCTTGTGTTGTCATTCTCTCTTGAATCTTATTGGGGTGTATGTAAAAGCTGAAATTCTGCACGAGCTTTGCTATATAATGACATTCCTGTTTTATAAAGAAGCACAAATTAGCTTGTCTTAAGCTTCGATGATCAGAATCAATTAGTTTCATGTTTTGACATCTGATACACGACCAATAGGGAGCTTCATTTGTTCTGAATGTTGGTAGTATTAGCCAGTTTATGTTGAATAGACTATTTGTTATTAGTAGTTCAACAACATTGAGATTCTGTTAAACTTTGAAGTTTTGTATTGTTAGTGTTATATGTTCCTAGTTTGTTCTGTTGGAATTGTTCTTCCCTGCTAATTTAGTCACTAATAATATTATATTGATGTTGTTGGATTTGTTTGGTGCACATGAAAGTAGGATCAAGTCACGCTATTGGTTTAAATGATGAAATAATTTAGACTTGCTTAGAGTGAACTTTACTTGATGAGAGGAGCTAATAGAAGAACGAAATGGACCGATAATGTTGTTCGACTTCTTATACAACTAGTTGCATGTGTCAAAGAATAACGGCTTTAACTATTGAATTACTAGTAGTTGAGTACAATCCTTAGAAATTGTGACGACCCGACCTGTCATCTTATGAGTTACCACTCGGTTTTTCCTGTTTTATGCTTCTTCATGTTTCATTATCAGTGTTTGGTGTGTTAGAGTTGATTTGGATTGGTTTTGGTAGAAAATGAGACACTTAGTCTCTTTAAGGAAGGCTTGTCTTGGAAAAGTCAACCGGACGTTGACTTATAAGTTAGAGGGCTCGTATGGGATTTTCGGTGATTTGGTTAGCTTCGGGAAGTAATTTGTGACTGAGAAGTGCGATCAGAATTGATTTTGGAGGTCCGGTGTATAACTAGGCTTGAATTGGGAAGTTAGTATTTTGGCGAAGTGCGGTTGATAGGTGAGATTTTGACCTGAGGGTTGAAATGGAATTCCGAGAGTTGTAGTAGCTTCATTAGGTGATTTGGGATGTGTGTGCAAAATTTCAGTTGAATCGGAGGTGTTTAGGTCGGGTTTTTGATTGAATGCGAGTTTTGGAAGTTTTGGTTGAACTTAGGCTTTGATTTGAGAGAATTTGATTATTTTGATGTTAACTATAGTGTTTTGACGGTTCGAGCAAGTTTGAGTAAGGTATTGGGTCACATCTGTGTTTTTGGTTGAGGTCCCGGGGGCCTCGGGGTGCTTTCGGATGGCCAACGGGGTGAAAATTGGACTTGAGAGATTGCTGAACTTATCTGGCACCTGGTGTTTTCGCACCTGTGGTTTTGGGACCGCAGGTGCGGTCTCGTGGAAGCGGTCAATAGAGGCGCAGAAGCGGAAGTGGGGCTCAGGGCAGGTTCCGCAGAAGCGGTTCCGCTGGAGCGGATATTTAGCCGCAGAAGCGGTCTTGGATTTTTAAAAGGGGAACCGTAGGAGCGTTAGAAAGACCGCATAAACGGTAGTCGCAGGTGCGGTAATTAGACCGCAGAAGCGAAAATGTCTGGACAGAATCATTTAATTTAACCTTCACGAATTTTTGAAAGAACACAACATTTCCACTTCGAACTAAGAGGGTTTTGGGCGATTTTGAAGAGAGTTTCGAGGGCTTTCATCATGTATGGATTCTTGTACTTAGAGTACGTTATTATGGTGTAAAATCATGGATTAACAATGAAAACCCAAGGAATTAAAGGTTAAAAATGGTGGTTAGGGCTTGAAATTTAAGAGAGTTAAACTAGGGATTTGAGAGGTCAAATGGACTCCAATTCTTGTGAATTTGATATGTATAGACTCGTGGCGAGATAAGGAACATTTTGGTATAAAAATTTCTAACTTTCGAGAAGTGGGCTCAGGGCTCGGGTTTTGCTAGTTTTAAGATTTTTGCTATTTCTCGATTGTTTTCGATTGGGTATTGTTCCCTTAGCATATTGTGATGTATTCGCTCTGATTTTGGTTAGATACGGCGTGCGTAGAGGCCAATTTGAGGGGAAAAGGCATCACGAGCTAGAGATTGTACCGGTTCGAGGTGAGTAATACTTGTAAACGATATCCTGAGGGTTTGAAACCCCGGATTTGCACATCATAGTGCTGTATTGAGGTGACTTGCACGCCGGATATGAGCGTGGGGTAGAGCACCGTTGGGATTGTGACTTGGTCGTCCCGATTGCTGATTTTTACCGCGTATTTGACTGAAACTACTTGTTATCATCATAATTTGGGCTGAGTGCCATGTTTGGGCTGAGTGCCAACTATGTGAACCCTTAGGGGATTGTTGTCGATAATTCCTCACTCATTTAATTATCTATTTGAACTCAGTCATGTATTTTTTCACTGTTTTAAAAACTCAGCCAAGTTATTATGCCTTAGATTTGAAAACTTAAACAACATTTTATTGCCGTTTTGAGCTGAGAACTGTTATTTTAATATTGCCCAAGTGGCTTATGTTGATTTCTGGACTGAGCATGGATCGGGCTGTGTGCCGCAGTAGTGATTTTGAAAGAGTGGTAACAATGACATTGAATGATGTGACTTGAAACAGTGGTAACAATGATACTGTATGATGTGACTTGAAACAGTGGTAACAATAACACTGTATGATGTGACTTGAAGCAGTGGTAACAATGACACTGTATGATTTAAATTCGTCAGGTAACAATGACTGACCAGGAATTTATTGATGCCGCGAGATGGTTTGTTATTGCGCTTGGGCTGTAGGAGCCCCTCTGAAGTCTGTACACACCCCCAGTGAGCGCCGTCGACGGTAAATAAATATGGATGGCTCGGGCTGCATGCCGCAGTGGGTACTGGAATGTACCAGCATATGCATTGCATTACACTCATGTATTGGTTCCTGGTTGTATTATGTGTCATGACATTCAGCACTCTCATTTCATTGGCATCCATGCTACTTCTTGCACTGTTTACCTGATACCCTGGTGTTATTTGTTGAAAGAGTGTTGTGCCCAAGGGGCTGGCTTACGTGCTGACTTGCACTATCTGTTTTGCATTCATTTGCTTAACTATTGAAAATAGATATTTTCAAAAGAGGTTTTAACTGAGCCCAGATATTTTCTAAAGGATTTCACGGTTTTACTGTTTTCTCAAAGGGTTGTACTGTTCTATATAGCATGGTGACTTGCTTTACGTGGTTTCTTGCTACTCAGTTATTATTTACCTTTATTACTAACTGAGTTGGAGTACTCACTTTACTCCCTGAACCTCGCATGCAGATGCAGGTATTGGTTTACCCGGTAGTGGGTTTGAGCTGGTTGAGGATTTGCTATCATAGTTGAGCAAGGTGACCGCCAGCGTTCGCGGCACCGGACTTCTTCCTTTGATTCCAGATATTGTTCTATGTATTATGACTTTGTAGTTGTATCAAAAATCTTTCTAGATGCTTGTAACTTGTGACACCCCGGTTGGGCAGTGTTGGGTTGTAAATATCATTAATTAATGTCATTAATCGTATTTTTGTTATTCCTTTATGTTTAAATATTTTGAAAGAGAAGAATTGGGGTTAGTTGGCTGGCCTTGTCTTCACGAGAGGCGCCATCATGATCGGGTTTGGGAATTGGGTCGTGACAGAAATCGAGTCGTGCCATTTAGTCGAATTTTCCATTGCCCTCACAAAGTTGAAAGATGCGTCGTCGCTTCAGGCGTGTAATTTAAAATTACCTTCCTAAACTCGGGTGTGCATTTCATGTGACCCAAATGCAAATCTTAATAACGTTGAATAAAATGTGTTTCAGATTGTGGGTGCATTTTATGTGGCACGATCCAAAGACATATTTTAGACGATGTTAAATCATTCTTTAAATAAATAAAAGCGGTTTAAAAGCAAAATTGCACATAGGTTTGAAAGTATTCTAAAATCAAATAATAGGCCAATTATAACAGTTGAGCGACCGTGCTAGAACCACGAAACTCGGAAATGCCTAACACCTTCTCCCGGGTTAATAGAATTCCTTAACGGATTTCTGGTTCGCGGACTGTAATACAGACTCAACCTTTTCCTCGATTCAAAATTTGAACCGGTGACTTGGGACACCATAAATATCCCAAGTGGCAACTCTAAATCTCTTAAGAAATAATCCCGCTTTGATTGTCACTTTAATCGGAAAAACTCCCTTAATACCCTTTCGGGGGTAGGAAAAAGGAGGTGTAGCACATGGATAGAAAAAATAATTAACAACTTATAGCAAAAAGTAATAGGTCCTTTCCTAGATAATATCACAGTTAGCCATTTGCATTCATAGCATATAAACAAGTTCATTCCACAACACTATACCAAGCAAGAAGCATACGCTAGTGCTGAGGTCGTACATTCCGATCCAACATAAAAATAGAGTATGCAGTGTCGAAGTGTCAAATGGCGCGAACCATATATGAATCTATTACCCCACTCGCAAATCATGCATGCGACGCGGCCAAATGTAATGAAGCACAACAAACAGGTAGACAAGAATATATCAGGGGAACAATACCCACAGAAATGTCAACTCCTCTTTAAAAGATCAAGAAAGTGATGTTTCTAGCATTAATTTCATTTACCACATTCAACATGATTTAAGCAATCCAAATTAACCTTAAAATCACAAGAATATCACATAAAGCATACTTTTGGGTCCTAGACTACCCGGACTTAAGCAAAATAGTGGCTACGCACGGACTCTCGTCACCTAGTGCATACGTAACCTCCGTATTTAGTGGCAAATTATTCAATTATTACACCTATGGTGATAATTCCCTCTTACAAGGTTGGTTAGGAGACTCACCTCACTCCAAAGCATACTTCCAATATCAAGAACGTGCTCAAACCCTCAATTCGGAGCCGAACGATCCAAAACTAATTAAACGAGGTAGGAACTAGTCAATACAAGCTAATACAAGCTCAAGAGTTAGCATTTTAATTACTAAAGTAATTTCCCAACTTTAATCATAAGTTTCCTAAAATCCAACCCCGGGCCCACGTGTCCGGATTCCAAAATTTTTCGAAGAAAGTTGTTCTCTATAACCTAAGGATCAATAATATATGATTTCTACTTCATTCCACAACAAATTTCATGGTAAAATCTAAGTTTTATTAAAACCCTAGGTTTTGCTCTAATCCCATGATTTTTTCACTAATTTTTATGTGTTAATCTACCTAAAACCCAAGTATTAAACCACATTAAGTAGAAATAACTTACCTCATGAAGATATGTTGAAATACCCTCTTTGAAAGACCCCAAATCGCCCAAGTATAGAGATAAAATAAAATAAATATCCTAAGTCCCATTTTTAAAAGTTGTGTCCAGGCCTCTGATGTCACATTTGCGACATCAGGATTGCAAATGCGAACTCGCAATTGCAATAAAAGCTTTGCAATTGCAAACTGGTCCTCCCCCTGCTTTGACCGCAAATGCAATCCTGGAGTCACAAATGCGGACCCTGCAAGGTTCGTAATTACGCAGAAATTATTGCAAAAGCGACTACAGCCCACCGCCTGCCTACATCACAAATGCAATGGTTTCCTCGCAAATGCGAGGTCTGCACTTGTGAACAATTCCTCACATTTGTAAGACCTGCAATCTTTCACAGAAACACTAGAAAATTGGGGTGTTTTTCACCCCCAACCCATGCCGTAAACTCACCCGAGCCCTCGGGGCTCCACTCCGAACACCCACACAAGTCCAAAAACCTTGTAAAAACTTGCTGAGTGATCAAATCGCCGAAATAACATCTAAAACTACGAATTCAACTCCAAAATGCATGAAATCCTTATGAATACTCAAATTCCTATTTTTACAACCGGACGTCCGAATCATGTCAAATCAGTCCCGTTTCTCACCAAATTTCACAGACAAGACTTAAATATTATATTGGACCTTATCGGGCTCCAGAACCAAGATACGAGCCTAATACCATCATGATCAACCATTATTAAATTCTTTAAATACTTGGAAATTTTAATAATTTTTAATAAAAATTCATTGTTCGGGCTAGGGACCATGAAATTTGATTCCGGGCATACGCCTAGATCCCATATTTTCCTACAGCCCCTCCGGAACCTTTAAAATGCCAGTCCGAGTCCATTTACTAAAAATATTAACCAAAGTCAAACTTAGCCTTTTAAAAAATCTTAGGGAATCAAGTGTGCCTATTTCAATCCAAACTCTTCTAAATCCCGAACCAACCATCCCCGCAGGTCGTAAATTAGTTAAAGCAAGCGCAGAAGTTTTATTTAGGGGAACAGGGTTCTAAAAAGCAAAATGACTAGTTGGGTCGTTACAGTACCACTATTGGGAAAGGTAATCCATTTGCGAATGCAATAGCTATTTGCCAAGAAATTTTAGGTGTAGAGAACACAAGAAATTTACACTACAGCTGTGTGTGTGTGTGTGTGTGTGTGTATATATATATGGATATGCAGTGGAAGTTAAAAATAGTGGTGCTTCAATTGATACAACTCAAAAACTCTCTAATGATGCTGCATTGCATGAAGATGGAGTTGAGAAAATCCTTCCAGAGAATACTCCAACGCTCATCGATATTGCTGCACAATTGAATGAAGCTGGAGCTATTGAGATCGACAAAGGCATATAGTCTGGCGAAATCGCAGTGGAAGACAAACGTCAAAGTATTCTATAGATCACGAATTTATTCCATTTCACCCAAGTATATATTTTCAATTTGAAACTTTACATACTTTCTTTTCTTTTTTATGCTTTTTTGATGATTATTTAGAAGGACTCAATGCAGCTAAAAAAGAAATTGATGAGCTCATTCAGCTATATGAAAAAGGAAAAATACATCTATTTACACCTGTTAGTTCACAAACATGTGTGAAGTGTGTTTCTATTATTTTAAAATTTAGCCAGTAGTACTTACTATATATTTTTTTTGCATGAAGATATAAGCATATCTGAAGGTAATGAAAGTGGATCCGTTGGAATACAAACACCATCTGTATCACAACAATTAGACCAATTAGTTATTTTCTGCAACTCGATTACAAGGTTTTTTTTTGCCTAATGTGTGTTTTATATTAGTTGTGTGTGTGTGTGTGTGTGTGTATGTGTGTGTGTGTGTATATATATATATATTCCTTACTTTTGCAGATCTCATATGATGCATCACAACTTCTTCCAAATCCTTAGAGAAGGAAGATGTCCAGTTCTCCTAATGTTTTGTGTGACACCAGTGATATCCCCAACTTCAAGTTATGTTCATTTTTGTTAGGTAGTACAGAAGGGACTAGTTTAGAAGGTAATTTTGCTGCTGTTGTTGGTGAAGAGAGACAAGAACATCATGAATAGTAGGGAGTTGTTCAAGTGTCTGCCACCATGGCGGTGGATATTTCCCCTGCTGCTGAACATCAATAGTTAGTTGTGACGGAACAGCAGGATGAGCAAGCAAAAAGTAAACCAGATAAAATAGGAAAAAGGATTCGTATGGAGAGTATTTGGTTAAAATCTCCGTACATTATTCCTAAATAAAAGCAAAGGGGGCAAGATTGGAAAGTAGGAAAGACTACACGAAGGTATCCCTTCCATTATGTTAAACAAGATAGTGGATTGATGCAAAGATTTACAGACTGGTTGAAGAGAGATGACAGTGAGTATAATTCCAAACTATTCAGATTAGCTGGAATTGATATTCCAAAGTCATTATTTACCGAGCTTATGGATCCTACCTCTGATCTTTCGGATGAAGTAAGTTATAAACTGCATTTACCAAAAATTCCGCTTATTTTTGTTTTAAAGTTTTTATACTGTAATTTGGTAAACTTCATCTTTATGCATGGTAAAACTGCTGAAATTGTTTAGCTTATTTGCTAAAACTTCAGACTAAACTTGCTGAAGTTTTTGATATGCAGTCTCTAGTTTTTTTTCTAAACTTTAAATCAAACATGCTAAAGATTTTAAGGATATTTCCTAACACTTCATACTGAATGTGCTTAAGTTTTTGTCATGCAGTTTGTAGTTTTTAATGCTTTTTTTTCTAAATTTCATACTTATGTATGCTGAAGTTTTTTATTTCACATATTTTCTTTTGCTGTTGTTCATTTGCAGCATATTGAAGTGGGCGTATATTTCTTGCGCAAAAAAAATTGGTATTACTTTTCAAGTTATCCAAAATCAAGATGTGCAGTAACAAATTTAATTTTGATCAGTATATGACTAAGCTGGCTAGTGTTCATCCTTAAGATGAACATAAGGAGAAAATTAAAATAAGGAAGGAAAAGACAATGGAGGAGAAAAAAATGGAAGAAAAATAGAGTAAATCAAAGAGAAAAAGGACTGCCAAAAAACAAGAATGTGAGGATCTCACCGAGTTTACTTGGCTTATTGAAGAATCAACTGGCGAAAAGGTGGCCAACTACGTAAGAGGCATTGACCTTTCATGTGGTATCACATGGGCATCTGCCGAAAAAGTATTCTTTCCATTTTGACTTAAGCCAAGGTTGGGCCAGAGATCTACGCACTACTTCTTTGAAATTCTACACTTTAAAGATAAAACTATATATGTGTATGATTCCATGAGCAATACACCATATGAGCGTACAGTTGAACATGTCCAATTATGACCGGTTGATCCCAGGCCGTCTCAAATGCTTGGAGTTTGGCACACACAATAAAGTTATGGTAAAAATCCTATGGAAAAATTTGTATGTTAAGTGGATGAACACATCCCTATAGGATAACAAGTACGTGTTTGGATTATATTTACCATGCATCTTGAGTTTATTGTTTTTTCTTCTTGTGTTATCTATTCTTCAATTCTTTTTCATGTTTTTTTTGTAGTGTTGATTGTGGTATATTTGCTCTTAAGTTCCTTGATATGTTGACATTCAATCAAAGTCATGTGTTGACATTCAGGAGAGAATTGGCTGCAAATCTTTGGGCTCATGGAAAGTGGAAACAACATAGCGGTTATAAAACTCCAAAAGAGCAACAAGGACATGACTATGGAGAATATGAAGACAGTCTATGTGAATTTTTCCGATAGAGAATAAATTACAATTTTTTTCTTTTTTTTTTCAAGGATGTAAGTGAAAATAAAATTGGATTTGTGAATATACATTAATTTTTGTGAATTATGTGATGTCTGTCTTTTAAATTTTTGTTCTATTCACGTTAATTAGTCTTTTAGTTGTCTTGGTGTAATGACACGGCCGGTCGTTTTATGAGCTACCGCCTGTTCCCCCATCTCTACTTCTTATTGTCTTGTTCAGCTATATTATGTGAGATCGGGTTGGTTGGCTCGAGTTCGGAGAGGTTTTAGTAAGGTTTGAGACATTTAGTCTCTTTTGAGTAAGCTTAAGTTATAAAAGTAATCTCTTTTGAGTAAGCTTAAGTTGAAAAAGTCAATTAAATGTTGACTTATGTGTTAAAGGGCTTGGATGTGAGTTCCGATGGTTTGTATAGTTTTGGGAGATGATTTGAGACTTAGGAGTGTGATCGGAACATGTTTTGGAGATCCGGAGTAGATTTAGGCTTGAATTGGCGAAATTAGAATTTTGGCGGTTCCCGGTTGGTAGGTGATTTTGATATATGGTCCGTAATAGAATTCTGAGAGTTGCAGTAGTTCCGTGATGTCATTTGGGATGTGTGTGCAAAATTTTAGGTCATTCGGACGTGGTTTGACAGACTTTTTGATCAAAAGCGTAATTTGAAAGATTTTGAGAACCTTAGGCTTGAATCTTATGTGTTTTGGTTGATTCAATATTGTTTGAGGTGTTTGAAGATTGGTATAAGGTTGAATAGTAGTATATGGCTTGTTGATGCTTTTGGTTAAGGTCCCGGGGGCCTTGGGGAGATTTCGGATTGTTGGCGGAAGATTTGAATTGGGTTTTGGCAGCTGAAGTTTTTCCCATTTGCTGTCATAACCGCACCTGCGGCTAGGGAACCACAGGTGCGGTCTCGCAGATGCGAGTTTGAAGCCATAGACGCATCCAAAGAAGGTATCAGCTGGAATTGCAGAATTCGCTTCGCATATGCGGCGCGTGGGATTTAAGTGGCGACCGCAGAACTGGAGCGAGTAATGGATCGCAAGTGTGAAAATCATGGGACAGAAGGTATAAAGATATCCTTCACAAATTTGAGTTATTTATTCACCATGTTAAGTCGGTTTTGGAGCTTTTTAGGAGATTTTGAAGAAGGAATTCAAGGGAGCTTCATTGAGGTAAGATTGTTGAACCTAAAACTCGTTTCTATGATGTTATTGCACGGATTGGAGTTGTAATTTATGGAAATTAAGAGCTACAAATTGGGAAACTAGGGCTTGAGAATTGGAGACCTTTGAGCAAGGGTTTGAGGGGTCATTTGTGATCGGATTTTAGTACTTTTGATATGTATGAACTCGTAGGAAGATGAGGAGTCCAATGATGTAAAATTTATTGAATTTTGAGATGTGGGCCCAGGGGTTGGGTTTGGCTAATTTTGGGATTTGCGTGGTATTTTGATTACTTTTGAGTGGGCTTCGTTCTCTTAGTATATTTTGATGGTTATGTACTGATTTTGGCTAGATTTGGAGCACTCGGAGGCCGATTCGAGGAGCAAAGGCATTGCAAGCTAGAGTTTGGACCGGATTGAGGTGAGTAATGATTGTAAATGTTGTCCTGAGGGTATGAAACCCCGAATTTCACATCGTTGTGCTATATTGAGGTGACGCAAACGCTAGATGACGAGCTTGGGGTCGTGCACCGTTGGGAATTGTGACTTAGTCCTTCCCGAATGACTGTTTTACCGCATATTTGATTGAAAACTATTTGCTATCATCATGCTTTGGGCTGAATGTCATACTTGGGCCTCGTGCCAACTGTTTTGGACCTTTAGGGGATTTTTACTACTATTTCCTCACTGTTTTAATTTCCTATATGCACTCAGTCAAGCTATATCTTACTGTTTGCATACCTCAACCATGTTTGCTCTATTTTAACACTTTAAATTATATTTTGGGCTGAGCATCATGTTTTTTATCATGATCGAGTGGCTTTTAGAGATTTCTGACTGAGTATGGCCGAGGCCTTGTGTTGTGAGGATTACTATGGGATCGGGTTGCGCCCCGCAGCATGTGGTACTGATTGTGATATATGAGAGGCAGAGGGCGAGATTTATTATTCCACGAGGTGGCTTGTGATTGATATGAGGCCGAGAGCATGTTGATTATGCCACGAGATAGCGTGTTTTGCGCTTGGGCCATAAGGGGCCCATCTCGGAGTACCCCCAGTGAGTGCGGGTACCCAATATGATATGTGATATAGCCCGAGGGGCTGATGTTGTTCTATGTTATTGCCCGTGAGGCTGATTCTATTGATATTGTGCCCGAGGGGCTGATTTTACACGTTTATCTGTTCTCGATGTTTTATTATTTACTCGTTTGATTGCTAACGATGCTTAAAATAGGTTTTTCACTGGAATAAGGTGTTTTCTTATAAGTTCATTGTTTTATTGCACTGTATTGATTTTATACTGCCTCTGTGTAGCATGTTGTTGTGATTTCTTCATTTTTTCTTATCGCTCAGTCTTCATTTATTGTTATTACTCACTGAGTTGGCGTACTCACTTTACTTCCTGCACCATGTGTGCAGATTCAGGAGTCTCGGATCCCGCCAGTGAGGGTTGATTGCTCCCAATAGGTCATTTGGAGTCCACTATAGCTGACCGGCATTCGCAGCCCAATGTTTCTCCCTCCTATCTTACTTTCTATTTCTAGTTCTGTAATAGACTGTATAAGCTCTTTCAGACTCTTAGACACATGTTAGATGCTCATGACTGGTGACACCTATCACAACTCCAGTTCACCCTCCATGAACATGTCATGATGGCACCTAGTTACTACAACTAGGTAAGCCTAACAATGCGGAAATTAATATAACTTGTGGAAACATTTAATTAAATTAAGCAAAACTAGAAGAAAACGGTATATAAGTGCCACCTGGCATACACAACTCAAAATAAATCGCGGAAGTCTAAAATCTCATCCCAAAACCCGAAAACTCACGGGAACCACAGGCTAATAGAAATGTAATATGTTGTTCTAACTCCAGAATGTTTAAACAACTGAAAGAAAAGGATAGATTAACTACTAAAGCTGGAACAGAATAGAACTCTTGTCTGCGGACGCGGCAAATATAACTTGAAGTCTCCGCTAGATCTCTCCGCCTCGAGGATAGTACGCCTGAGTGGAGGTACCTGTATTTGCACATGAAAAACATGCGCAGAAGGGGCATGAGTACACCACATCGATACTCAGTAAGTGCCAAGCCTAACCTCGGTTGAGTAGCGACGAGGAAGGCCAGGGCCCTACTGACGTCAAACAACATAATATGAATTAATAATATGAAAACTGATAGTAATAATGAGTACAACAGTGAGAATAAATAGGTTAAACAAGGCAATAACAACTACACAAAGAACAGAATAAATACGGAATATGTACAACTCAATACCAATGATAACAATGAGGATCTCCCAGGATACCGTCCTTTTCTCAACTGTCCAGTGGATCTCTGGGATACTGTCCCGTAGTCCATCATATGTGTAAATTCGAAGGATCTCCCGGGATTCTGTCCCGTAGTCCAACTATCAATGTGTAGGGGGATCTATCGAGAATCTAACCTACAGTCCCAAAGTAAAAGTGCAGGGGGATCTACCGGGAATCGAACCCGTAGTTCCAAAGTAAACAAACAAGGGGGGAGCTACCGGAATCCTACATCCGTAGTCCCAATGTAAATGCGCAACCACAACCAGAAGATACTCAGAAATGAAGTACAAAAGACAAGCAACAGGTAGTACTAACCTAGCATGCTTCACGTAGTACAGTCAAGGCAACTTAAACAATTAGGCAAGTTGAATCAACTAAACATGCTTTTCTAATCTATCACAGGTTATAACTGCAAGTAAAATAAGGCAAATATGTAGGAAACTCAGTCTCAATATCTTAAGTAAAAATCGAATTTTCAACAATTGTCTCAAGTACGCGCTCGTCACCTCGTGTACAAGCACTCAAATACCAAATAACAAATCCTAAGGGGAAAGGTCACCCACACAAGGTTAGACAAGCCACTTACCTCGAACCGGCTCCAAAATCAACTCAAAATTACACTTTTGCCACGAGTATCCGACTCCAAATGGCCCAAATCTATTCAATTCAATTACATATCGTAAATAACATCTCAAGCAACTTATTCTACTATTAAATTCAAAGACAAGATGCGAAACTAGGTAAAATGACCAAAACGCCTCTCAGACCAGCGTCTCGGAATCGGATAATTTTTACATTTTTAGAACCATCATACTCTCACGAGTCTAACCATATAAAAATCTCCCAAATCGGATGTCAAACACCAACTCAAAACTCAATAGTTTGGCCTATGAAGTTTTCCCCATTTTTCATTCAAAAATCCAAAATTAAGGAAGAATTCCTGATTGGATTAGTGGGTTTTAATCATAAAAGAGTAGAGAATCATTACCCAATCGTTGTCCTCAAAAAATCTTTGAAATTGCTCCCAAATCTGAGCTCCCAAGCTTGTATTTTGATAAAAAAATGGCTAACCCTCATTTTTGAAATGTTATATACTGCCCAGACATTCAATGCATCGCGAACACGGAGATTAGCTCGCGTTCACGGAGAAGAAAACTGGAATTGTCAAAAATTCCCTTCGCGATCGCGAGGGGTAGGATGCGAATGCGAAGGCCTGGGATTTTAAAGCTACGCGGACGCGTGGTCTATAACGCGATCGCGATTAAGGAAAATTCTAAGATCCAGAAACTCCTCTATACGAACACGTGCAAGCGTTCGCGAACGCGAAGAACGAACTGGCATAGGTACGCGAATGCGAATGATGTAATTCAAATGCGATGAAGGAATTGGCCTCCCCCCAAGATTACACTACGCGAACGTGAGAGGGAGGCCGCAGTCGTGAAGAGGAAAAGTCTGCAAAAGCTGAGTTCAGTTTTTCTACAATTTTTAACAACTCAAAAATGCTCCGTTGAGCATCCGAAACATACCCGAGGCCCCCGGGACCTCAACCAAACCTACGGACATATCCCATAAAACCATTCAAACTTGTATGAATCCTTAAACCACCTAAAACAACGCCGGAAACTCAAATTAAACAAGGATTTGAGCCTAAGAACTTCAATTTCCATCAAAACACGCTTTCGATCAAAAACCTAACCAAGACACGTCCGAATGACCTGAAATTTTGCGCGCACATCCCAAATGACATGGTGGGGCTACTGCAACTTTCAGAATTCCAATCCGACCCCTGGATCAAAAACTCACTATCGAACCGGAAACTTCAAAAATTCAATCTTCGGCATTTCAAGCCTAAATGAGCTACGGACTTCCAAAATACATTCTGAACATGCTCCCAACCCCAAAATCACCTAACAGAGCTAACGGAACCATCGGATTTCCATTCCAAGGTCGTATTCACACTGTTCCAACTACGGACCATTTTTCAACACTTAAGCTCTCATTTAGGGACTACGTGTCCCAAAACTTTCTGAAACCCAACACCGAACGTCCCGGCAAACCAAAGTAGCAGAAATGAACTTAGGGGAAGCAGTTAATAGGGGATAGGGGCATTAATTCTTAAGACGACCAGCCGGGTCATCACATCCTCCTACACTTAAACGTTCATTCATCCTCGAACGAGCATAGAGAACATACCTGAAGTAGTGAAAAGATGAGGGTAACGGCTGCGCTTATCCTGCTCGGTCTCCCATGTCACCTCCTCGGATGGATGACCCCGCCACTGAACCTTCACTGAAGCTATGTTCTTTTATCTCAACTTTCTGATATGCCTGTCTAATATAGCCACTGGCTCCTCAACATAGGATAGATCCTTGTCCAACTGGACTGAACTGAAATCCAACACGTGCGACGGATCACCGTGATACCTCCGGAGCATCGAAACATGAAAAACTGGATGGACTCCGGCCAAACTGGGAGGTAAGGCAAGCTCATAGGCAACCTCCCCAACTCGCCTCAAGATCTCAAAAGGGCCAATAAACCTCGGACTCAACTTTACTTTCTTCCCAAACCTCATGACGCCTTTCATAGGCGAAACCCAAAGCAGAACCCGTTCACCAACCATATATGAAACATCACGGACCTTCTAGCTCATCTGTCTGGACTAGGCTGTACGGAATCTATCCTAAATCATCTTAACCTTCTCCAATGCGTCCTGATCCAACTCTATGCCCAATAGCCTGGCCTCACCCGGCTCAAACCAGCCCACTAGAGATCTACACCTCATACAATATAAAGCCTCATAAGGTGCCATCTGAATGCTGGACCGATAACTATTGTGGTAAGCAAACTCCGCCAATGGAAAGAAATGATCCCAAGAACCTTCAAACTCAATCACACACGCATGGAGCATATCCTTAAGAATCTGAATAGTGCGCTCGGACTGTCTGTCCGTCTAGGGGTGAAATGTTGTGCTCAACTCCACCCGAGTGTCTAACTCCTGCTGCACGGCTCTCCAGAATCGCAATGTAAACAGAGTATCTCTGTCCGAAATAATAGAAACTGGAATACCATGCATACAGACGATCTTCCGAAAATAAATCTCTGCCAACCGCTCCGATGAATAAGTGGTACACACAGGAATAAAATGAGCAGACTTGGTCAGCCGATCCACAATGACCCAAATGGCATCAAACTTCTTCAAGGTCTGTGGGAGTCCAGATACAAAGTCCATGGTGATGCACTCCCATTTCCACTTCGGAATCTCTATCTACTGAAGCAACCTACCCGGGCGCTGGTGCTCATACTTCACCTGCTGGCAATTGAGGCATCTAGACACATAACCAACTATATCTTTCTTCATCCGCCTCCACCAATAGTGCTGCCTCAAGTCCTGATACATCTTAACGGCACCGGATGGATGGAATACCGCGAACAATGGGCCTCTGCTAGAATCAACTCTCGAGGACCATCAATATTGGGCACACAAATTCGGCCCTGCATCCTCAATACCCCGTCATCTCCGATGGTCACATCTTTGGCATCTCCACGTTGAACCTTGTCCTTAAGGACAAGCAAATGAGGGTCTTCATACTGTTGCTCCCTGATACGATCAAATAAGGAAGACCGGGAAACCACACAAGCTAGAACCCGACTGGGCTCCGAAAGATCCAATCTCACAAACTAGCTGGCTAAGGCCTGAACATCCATTGCCATAGGCCTCTCTTAAGCTGATAGATATGCCAAGCTCCCCAAACTCTCCGCCGGTGACTCAAGGCATCTTCCACCACATTGGCCTTGCCCGGGTGATACAGGATAGTGATATCATAATCGTTCCGCAACTCTAACCACCTCCTCTGACACATATTTAGATCCTTTTTCTTGAGCAAGTGCTTCAAGCTCTGATGGTCAGTATAGATCTCACAAGGCACACTGTACAAATAATGACGCCAGATGTTTACGACATGAACAATGGCAGCTAACTCAAGGTCGTGGACAGGGTAATTCTTTTCATGCATCTTCAACTATCTGAACGCGTAGGCAATCACCCTACCATCCTGCATCAACACCGCTCCAAGGACAACATTCGAGGTGTCACAATAGACAATATAAGACCCCGAACCGGTAGGTAACATCAAAATTGGGGCTGTAGTCAAAGCTGTCTTGAGCTTCTGAAAGCTCGCCTCACAGTCCTCTGTGTACTGAAATGGGGCACCCTTATGGGTCAATCTAGTCATAGGGGCCGCAATCGATGAAAATCCCTCTATGAAGCGACAGTAATAGCCCGCCAAACCAAGGAAACTATGAATCTCTTTAGCTGAGGACGGCCTGGGCCAACTCTGTACGGCCTTTATCTTCCTCGAATCCACCCGAATACCCTCATACGAAATAACGTGGCCTAAGAATGCCACAGAACTCAGCCAAAACTCACATTTTGAGAACATTGCATATAACTTCTTCTCCCTCAAGGTCTGAAGCACGATCCTCTGGTGCCGCTCATGATCTTCCCGACTCCGGAAATACACCAGAATATCATCAATAAAAATAATAATGAACAAATCAAGATATGGTCTGAACATACTGTACATCAAATGCATGAAAGCTGTTGGGGCATTGGTCAGCCCAAATGACATAACAAGGAACTCGTAATGACCATACCTAGTCCTGAAGGCAGTCTTCGAGATATCTGGCTCCCAAATCTTTAACTGATGGTAACCTGAGCGCAAGTCAATCTTAGAAAACACCTGTGCGCCCTGAAGTTGGTCAAACAGATCATCAATACGAGGAAAAGGATAACGGTTCTTCATTGTAACCTTGTTCAGCTGGCGATAATCAATACACATACGCATAAAACCATACTTATTCTTCACGAACAAAACAGAAGCACCCCACGGTGAAACACTGGGTCGAATAAAACCCTTACCAAGAAATTCCTGTAACTGATCCTTCAACTCCTTCAACTTAGGAGGAGCCATACGATATGGAGGGATGGAAATGGGCTGAGTGCCCGGCAACAAATCAATGCCAAAATCAATGTCTCTATCGGACGGCATGCCCAGAAGATTAGCTGGAAACACATCGGGGTAATCCCGTACCACTGGAACTGAATCAAAAAAAGGGGTATCAGCACTTACATCTCTCACATAAGCTAAATACGCGGCACACCGCTTCTCAACCATGCGCTGAGATTTAAGAAAAGAGATAACTCTACTGGGAGTGTGATTAAAAGTACCACTCCACTCAATACGCGGAATACCTAGCATAGCTAGCGTCACGGTCTTGGCGTGACAATCAAGAATAGCAAAATAGGACAAAAAACTAGTCCATGCCCAAAATAATGTCAAAATCAACCATACCGAGTAACAATAAATCTGCTCTGGTCTGAAAACCACGAATAGTAACCAAACATGACCGATAAATGCGGTCCACAATAAGAGAATCCCCCATAGGAGTAGAAACATGAACGGGGGCACTCAAAGAATCCTGAGGCACACCCAAATGCGGAGCAAAGTAAGAAGACACATAAGAATAAGTAGAGCCCGGATCGAATAGAATCGATGCCTCTCTATGACAAACCAGTATAATACCTGTAATGATGAAGTCAAAGGCAATAGCCTCGGTACGAGGAGGAATAACATAGTATCTGGCTTGGCCCCTCTCTTGAGGGCGACCTCTATCTCCCCGACCTCCGCCCCTAGCTGGCTGGGCAGGTAGGGTAGCTGCTGGAGTTGTGATCGTGGCCTGAGAACTCTGGGAGCACTCTGTGGCTGAGCAGTCTGTGAAGATGCACCCCTACCAAGTTTGGGGCAGTCCCTAATCATGTGGCCTGTATCACCACACTCGAAACAAGCTTTGGGAGGATGCGGTGGCTGTGACTGACTAGGGCCAGGTCTGCTGGACTGACCCCTGAAAGCACCCCGCGCAGGATGCGCGCTAGAAACTGGAGGTGCATAGTAAGGCTCCAAGGTATAGGTGGAGCTGGAGCACTGCTGACTGCTGGCTGCTGGCTGCTGGAAGAGCTGAATGAACGAGGCTACCCACAAAACCCCTACCATGCCAACCTGCTACTAGGGTACGGGCACCAGAGTAGTGTCCCGACTCTCGAGACCTGTTGGCCTCTCTCTCCACTCACTCCCTGGCGAGTATACCCTCGATCCTCCTAGCAATGCTCACTACCTGCTGATAAGGAATGTCTATCTCCAACTCTCGAGCCATGATAGATCTAATGGGTGGGATAAGACCCTCAATGAACCTGCGAAGTCTCTCTTGAACTGTAGCAACCATGGTCGGTGCATGCTTGGCCAGTCTGGTATAACTGATAGCATACTCTAAAACGGTCATAGCACCCTAGCACAAATGCTCAAACTCTGTGCGCCATGCATCCCTGAGACTATGGGGGACAAACTCTCTCATAAACATATCCGAGAACTGGGTCCAAGTCAGTAAAGCAGCCTCGACTGGACTGTCTATCTCATAAGTGTGCCACCAATCATAGGCGGCTCCCCGAAGCTGAAAAGTAGTGAAAGAAACCCCGGTAGACTCCACTATGCCCATAGTACGAAGAATACGGTGACACTCCTCTAGAAATCTCAAGGCATCGTCTGATGCTAATCCACTTAATATTGGGGGATCATACTTCTTGAACCTCTCAAGTCTCCGTGACCCCAGTTCACCCTCCATGAACATGTCGTGATGGCACCTAGTTCCTATAACTAGGTAAGCCTAACAATGCGGAAATTAATATAACTTGTGGAAACATTTAATTAAATTAAGAAAAACTATAAGAAAATGGTATATAAATGCCACCTGGCATATACAACTCAAAATAAATCACGGAAGTCTAAAATCTCATCCCAAAACCCGAAAACTCACGGGAACCACAGGCTAATAGAAATGTAATATACTGCTCTAACTCCAGAATGTCCAAACAACTGAAAGAAAAGGATAGATTAACTACTAAAGTCGAAACATAATAGAGACTCCTGGTCTGCGGACAGGACATATATACCTCAAAGTCTCCGCTAGATCTCTCCGCCTCGAGGATAGTACGGCTGAGTGGAGGTACCTGGATCTGCACATGAAAATATGCGTAGAAGGGGCATGAGTACACCATAGCGGTAATCAGTAAGTGCCAAGCCTAACCTCGATTGGGTAGTGACGAGGAAGGTAAGGGACCTACTGAGGTCAAACAACATAATATGAATTAACAATATGAAAACTGATAGCAATAATGAGTACAGCAGTGAGAACAGACAGGTTAAACAAGGCAATAACAACTACACAAAGAACAAAATAAACACGGAATATGTACAAATCAATACCAATGATAACAATGAGGATCTCCCAGGATACCGTCCTGTAGTCCTTTTCTCAATTATCCAGTGGATCTCCCAGGATACCATCCCGTAGTCCATCATATGTGTAAATTCGAAGGATCTCCCAGGATACCGTATCGTAGTTCAACTATCAATGTGCAGGGGGATCTATTGGGAATCTAACCCGCAATTAAAAGTAAAAGTGCAGGGGGATCTATCGGGAATCGAACCTGTAGTCCCAAAGTAAACAACCAAGGGAGGGAGCTACCGGAATCCCACATTCGTAGTTCCAATGTAAATGCGCAACCACAACCAGAAGATACTCAGAAATGAAGTACAAAAGACAAGCAACATGTAGTACTAACCTAGCATGCTTCACGTAGTACAGTTAAGGCAACTTAAACAACTAGGCAAGTTGAATCAACTAAACATGCTTTTCTAATTTGTCATAGGTTATAATTGTAAGTAAAATAAGGTAAATATGAAGGAAACTCAGTCTCAATATCTTAAGTAAAAATCGGATTTTCGATAGTTGGCTCAAGTACGCGCTCGTCACCTCGCGTACAAGGCACTCAAATACCAAATAACAAATCATAAGAGGAAAGGTCCCCCACACAAGGTTAGACAAGCCACTTACCTCGAACCGGCTCCAAACTCAACTTGAAATCACACTTGTGCCACGAGTATCCGACTCCAAATGGCCTAAATCTATTCAATTCAATTACATATCATAAATAACATCTCAAGCAACCGATTCTACTATTAAATTCAAAGTCAAGAAGCGAAATTAGGTAATATGACAAAAATGCCCCTCAGTCCAACGTCTCGGAATCGGATAAGTTTTACATGTGTTCTCGCGTACGCGAAGAGTAGGCGGAGGTGGGTGTGAAATTTGCCTTCGCGTTCGCGAAGCAGGCATCGTGTTCGCGAAAAGGTGTGATCTCAGTGCATCGTGTTCGTGGGTTCTTATATGCGTTCGCGTAGAAGGATTCGAGTCAGTGGATTTGAAGTGGAATTGTGCTACGCGTTCGCAGGTGTTCTGTCGCATTCGCGTAGGAGAGGAAAGATAAAACATCACATTCGCGAGGTGAATCTCGCGTTCGCCTAGGGTTAATATTGAAAAATTAAATGTTGTGCTCCGCGTTCGCGAAGAAGTAGCCGTGAACGCGATGAAGGATCTATAGGACCTAGGCAGAATGTTTTAAAACATTTCATCCGCAATTTTGGGGCTCATTCATTCCATTGTTAAACTTTTTGAGAGCTTTTTGAAGGAAATTGAAGAGGGATTCAAGGAGAATCGATTGGAGGTAAGATTTTTGAACTTAAAACTCATTCTTATTGTGAAATCCACCTAGAAATTCATGGAAATTTAAGCCAAAAATTGAAGAACTAGGGCTTGGAATTTTGAAACTTAACATAGGGATTTGAAGGACCATTTGAGGTCGGATTTGAGAACTTTTGGTATGTACGAACTAGTGAGGAGATAAGGAATCTGTTGATGTTAAATTTTCCGATTTTCGAGAAGCGGACTCGGGGATTGGGTTTTGAAAATTTTGTGATTTTCGATGTTTTTCGATTCTTTTCAATTGAGTTATGTTCCCTTAGCCTATTGTGATGTATTGCTCTGATTTTGGATAGATTCGACGTGCGTGGAGGCTGACTTGAGGGGCAAAGGCATCACGAGCTAGAGATTTCACCGGTTCAAGGTGAGTTATGATTGTAAATGATATCCTGAGGGTTTGAAACCCTGGATTGCACACCATAGTGCTATATTAAGGCGACTTACACGCTGGATAGCGAGCGTGGGGTAGAGCACCGTTGGGGATTGTGACTTGGTCCATCCCAATTGATGATTTTACCGCGTATTTGACTGGAACATATTTTTTATTATCATGATTTGGGCTGATTGCCATATTTGGTCTTGTGCCAATTATTTAAACCCTTCGAGGATTTTTATCACTCTTTCCTCACTATTTGATATACTACTTGAACTCAGTCCTGTTGATTATACTGTTTTACAACTCAGCCGTTTTAATTGAACTTTGAGACTTAAATGATATTTCCACTGTTGTTTGGGCTGAGCACTACTATTTTATTGATGCCCGAAGGGCTTATGATGCTTTTTGGACTGAGTGAGGCCGAGGACCATATGTGAGGATATGCTAAGTGAAGTGAGGAGGCTTCCAGGCCTCGAGCGTATTATGAGGAGGCTTTCAGGCTTCGAGTGTATTGTGAGGAGTCTTTCAGGCCTTGAGTGTATTGTGAGGAGGCTTTCAGGCCTCGAGTGTATTGTGAGGAGGCTTTCAAGCCTCGAGTGTATTGTGAGGAGGCTTTCAAGCCTCGAGTGTATTGTGAGGAGGCTTTCAGGCCTCGAGTGTGATGTAAGAAGGCTTTCAGGCCTTGTTCATATGCCACAAGGTGGCTTGATATTGCGTTTGGGCCGTAAGGGGCCCCTCTCGGAGTCTATACACCCCTAGAGAGTGCGGGTACCCATGTGATATGATACTGAGCCCGAGGGGCTGATACTTTCTGAGTGACTGATACTGTGCCCGAGGGGCTGATACTGTTCTGAGCGATTGATGTTGAGCCTGAGGGGATGGTACTGTTTTGAGATGTTGCCCGAGGGGCAAAATTTTATGTGTGCATCCTACATATTTATTTGCCTTTTTACCTGTTATACCGTAGTATTTGTGCCCGAGGGGAGGATTTTTCTGTGCTTACCAACACTAACTATTTTGAAATCATTTCGTAACTGTTGAAAGGATCATTTTCAAAAGTGATTTAAACTGAGCCAACATATTTCTAAAGATTTCACAGTTTTCACTGTTTCTCTCAGAGAATTGTAACCCGCTTCTATACAACCTGTTGGTTGATTTACGTGATTTCTTAGTGCTCAACTGTTATTTACCTTTATTACTCACTGAATTGGAGTATTTACTTTACTCCCTGCACCTCGCGTGCAGTTTCAGGTATTTATTCACCCGGCAACGGGTATTGGCTGCGTGGAGGCAGAGTTGTAGAGGCTTAGCGAGGTGACTGCCAGCATTTGCAGCACCACTGTCTTTCTATGTTATTCATTATTCCTGTTCAGTGTATTTATAGATTTGTAAAGTGGTAATCATATTCTTATAGATGCTCGTGACTTGTGACACCCCGATTAGGGCTGTGTTGGGTTGTAATTTCGTTAATTAATATCATTAAGTTATATTTTTGCTGTTCATTTATGCTTAACTATTTTGAAAGAGACGAGTTGTGTTAGTTGGATGGCCTTGTCTTCATGAGAGGCACTATCATGACCAGCGCGGGGTTTGGGGCGTGACAGGAACTGGCCTCCCCCAAGATTACACTACGCGAATGCAAGAGGGAGGCCGCGATCGCAAAGAGGAAAAGTCTGCAACAACTGAGTTCAGTTTTTCTGCAATTTTTAACAAAACAAAAATGCTCTGTTGAGCATCCGAAACACACCTGAGGCCCCCGGGACCTCAACCAAACCTATGGACATATCCCATAACACCATTCAAACTTGTATCAATCCTTAAACCACCTAAAATAATGCCGGAAACTTGAATTAAACAAGGATTTGAGCCTAAGAACTTCAATTTCCATCAAAACACGCTTTCGATCAAAAAACTAACCAAGACACGTCCGAATGACCTAAAATTTTGCGCACACATCCCAAATGACATGATGGGGCTATTGCAACTTTCGTAATTCCAATCCGACCCCCGGATCAAAAACTCAATATCGGACCGGAAACTTCAAAAATTCAAACTTCGGCATTTCAAGCCTAAATGAGCTACGAACTTCCAAAATATATTTCGAAAACTCTCCCAACCCCGAAATCACCCAACGGAGCTAACGAAACCATCAGATTTCCATTTCGAGGTTGTTTTCACACTGTTCTGACTATTTTCCAATACTTAAGCTCTCATTTAGGGACTAAGTGTCGCAAAACTCTCCGAAACCCAACACCGGACGTCCGGCAAACCAAAGTAGCAGAAACAAACTTAGGGGAAGCAGTTAATAGGGGATAGGGGTGGTAATTCTTAAGATGACCGACCGAATCATCAGAATACCCTGATGTCGGTTATGTTGGTTGTTTTCCGCAGTTGATATATTTCACACTATTTTTGGGTTTTATCATTATTAATGACTTGATTATGAATCGTTATAGCTGTTAATTAATTTGAGGTATGTGTCGGCTGACCTTGTCTTCACGAGAGGCGCCATCACAACCGGATCTGGGTTTAGGGTCGTGACACTTGGATTGTATCAAATACTTTTGTCTCTTTTATCATGCTAAACTTCAGCATGACCTCAATAACTTCTTCTTGTTTAGGCTGATGTTTTGGATAAAAAGTGTCGACTATAGGACAAAAAGTTCAGTAGCTTATTAGCATATTAGCATAAAGTTTTAACTTCTACATGTTTAGTGTAAAGTGTTAGAAAATGAACAAAAAAACTTCAGCATGTTCAATCTGAAGTTTTAGCACATGAACTAAATAACTTCAGCATTTTTGTTCTGAAGTTTTTATGGGAAACTCATTGATAAACCTCAACTTCACAATGTTTTGGTATTTTTTTAACTTGATACTTATCTTTTTTGCATTTACTGGCTATTTTTTTATTCTTTATCGCCTACTTCATCTTATATTTAAATTTGTCTGACCATATAATAAATGAGCTGAAAAGTTACTTTTGCATTTACAAACAATAAATGAAAACTTTTCAGGCTGAATTTATTTTTTTACTATAGAAAAACTGTGGACTTATTATGCTTAAGTTACATTTCTTTTTCCAATTACCACTTACTTGTTTTCTTTACCTCCTACTTATCTTGTTACATTCACATATTCTAAATGTAAGACGGTAAATAAACCTGAAAAGTTACCTTTGCATTTATAGATATTAAATTGAACAAGTGTACTCTTTGGCTATATTAACAATCTCTTCACTTGAAAATTTCATAGTCATCCATAGAATTCTATCATATTTCTTTAAATTTGTATTCATCCTTAGCCTTTTAGATTTTTAAAAGAAAGAATGTCTGGTGCTAGCGAAAGTAGGAAGATTATAATGGATGATCTTATTCAGAAGTGGGAGAGTTTAAAGTCTGATTGGAATAGTAACGTACTAATGGCTAATGTTATTCAGATGTGGGATCAAACAAAGGCTGATAAGGAAAGAATCACACCACAGTTTTTTGCCGATGAATCATTCCAGAACAGGCTAAACCTCCAAAGCAGTTGTGAAGGTTATTTAACCTCGTTTGATAAGGTTGTCCAATAGTTTGATTGTTTTAAGTTTCCCATCTAGGACGATTATGCCAAGCTGCAAAACAGCTTGAAGAGTCTTCCTTATCTTATGGACAGAGTAATAGTTGAACAAAGTCAGTTGCGTGATGAATTCAATAAGTTGAAGTGTGATCTCATTGGAATTTGTGGTCTTTTGCCCGAGTATCCTATAGTTATTTCTGATTCAGATGATGATGAGATATATCGAGAAATTGAAGATTACTGTTTTGATGATGGTGATGATGCTTAGTTTTTGTAATCCTTTCTTTTATGTTTTTCTTCTGTATTTTTTGTTAGTGTTTTTTATGGCTCTTCTTTTTGTTTTGTCAATGTTTTTATGATGTTCGTGGTTTGTTAATTTTTATGTCGATATATAAATGAAAATCTTGTTATATTTTTTTTGTATAATTTTTTTAATTTTGAAGGCTGCATTCTGATTTTAATATAATAACATAGTATGTCAACATAAAACTTCATGCGTTATAAGCTGAAGTTAGCATATATAAGTTGCAAACTTTAACCTTTTTGATCTTAAGTTCATAGCTTTTGATAGTCACACTTTATATGCTGTAGTTTTTTTGCATACATTTTCCCATTAATAGGCAATCTTTTAAGAGGCAGACTTATATATGCGGAAATTTTTTTGTTCACTTCATAAAAATTCACACAAAACATGCCTAAGTTTTGTCCAGCAGTCTGTAATTTTTGTAATGATTTTTTCCAAAGTTCAGAGAGAATATGTTGAAGTTGTTTAGTTCATTTTCTAAAACTTCAGTCTAAAGATGCTGAAATTTTATTATACATATATTTTTTTTGTTTTAAATATATGTATTTGACTTACAATTTTTTCTTGCTGAACTCATTGCGTACTTTTTTAAAATGCAACCAAACCTGTAAGTCGCACAACAAAAATGAGTGGTTTTTACTTCAAGCAATATACAAAAGAGTATTTTTCAATCCAAGAGCTTATTTTTTTATTTCTACCAAAACAATCACATTCACATATATCATTTACAACAACTGCATTTGGTAGACTTTAATGGTACTGATTCAGTCGCAGGGATATGCCTCATCTTTTGTCTTCCTCCTTATAAAATATCTACATCGGGAGGTTTTGTGACTTCAGATTCTATATTTTATGAAATATCCCATGAATTTTGATCTCCCACAATATGAACATGTCCTTTATATGTTTTGAACCATATTTTCCTTGAATACCATTTTGAGCAATAATTAGATTTGTGCAAATATCTCTTATTAATAGCAGTAATTGCGTGTGGACAGGGCAATTCATCAAGTTGGAATTCTAAGCAGTCACAAGTTCTCTTCTTTAAGTCCACAATGAATTTCATTTCTTCACTATTTATTCTAAACAACATTGAATCTAGGTTGAATACCTAAAAAGGAACAAAAAAGTTTTAAAAAAAACTATATTAGTGTATTATTGCTTTAAAAAAAAAGTATGAAGTTTTTTATATGTAAGCAGGAGAAACACTTAAATACGTTTAATCAGAAGTTTTAACAAATGAACTAGAATACTTTAGCTCATGAAAAAGCTCTTTTGGTATGAACTTTTAGCAAATGAACTAAATTTAACGTCAGCATGCAAGAGAAAATTATATAGTGAAGGAGGAAAACTTCAAAACGTTTCTCCTGAAGTTTTTAAAAGTGAACTAAATAGCTTCAGTATTTTCTGCTGAAGTTTCGAAAAAAGGTCATGACAAAACTATTGAATGCAGGAAAAAACTTCAGCATATTTTAGTGCTGAAGTCTTAGCAAATGAATTAAAAAACTTCAACCTGTTTATACAGAAGTTAATAAATATACTCACAAAAATTTTACAATCCAAGTCCATCTTCTTATTCATCTCTTCTTCTACCCATATTGATACTTTGTGAAAAGTTTCATGTGCTTTTTTTCTCTGTTCGTAAAACCACTCTCCAAACTTTTCTTGGATAAAATCTAACTTTCTTAAAATAGGCATCTCTCTCGCTTTTAGTAACACGGAATCCATTGATTCTACCATGTTTGTTGTCAGCATATCATAACGTTACCGTGGGAACCACAATCGAGCCCATCTCTCTGGCGGCTCTTTCATTATGTAATTGTATATTTTTTATCAATGCTTTTGTAACGATCCGACCTGTTATTTTAAGCATTTACACTTTGCTCGGTAGTTTGGGGGCAGGAGTAGCTCCGTATGATGTATTAGGACTCGTGTACAAAATTTGAGTTCATTCCGGGTTGATTTGATATGTTTCGGCGTGAGTTTTTGGAAGTCGAAAGTTTATTAAGTTTGATTTGAGGTGAATTTTATCATTTCGATATTGTTACCTACGTTTGAGGCCTCGAGTAGGTTCGTAATATAGTACGGAACTTGTTGGTATGTTTGATCGGGGTTCCGAGGGGCTCAGGTGAGTTTCGGATAGGTTTGGGTTGTGTTACGCTCGTTTTTTATGTTTTAACGTCGTTTCTTCAAGCATAAATGGTACCACATTGAATGAATGAGCTCCATGTCTATTTTGATTTAATCATTAGATCTGTATCATAATTACGGAGCCATAGAAAAAAGAATCGTCAAATTTAGACGTCGTATGAGGATTTTATGATCATTTTACTAAGAATTGGGTTGCCAGATTTTTCAGATTAATTACAAAATTGTCACTAACTGTGTATTTAAAAATCTACACTATTTTCAAATATTGAAACCAACATATCTCCTTCAATATAAGGTCAAATGGAGTGATTCAAGAGCCTAACGTGACTAGAATTTCACAAGGAAACCATTGGAGGCATCAAAAGTGAGTTTTGAAATCTTTTGGCACAAGAAATGAGGCAGAATAGTGTTAAATCAAGGGTTTTGTTCATTTAACATATTTTGAGTTGGGGAGCTCAGAATTGGGCAATTTTCAAGGTGATTACCAGCATATGAATTGGGGTAAGTGTTCTCTACTTGGATTTGGTTATATTTCATGAATCCATCTTTTTTTAGCATTTGATTGATGATTTCAAAGAGAAATTTGGGGATTTTGCCTAAAGTTTCACAAAATGAATTTTTAAGTTTTGAACATCGATTCGGGGTCGGAATTGGATGATATTAGTATGGTTGAACTCATAATTGAATGAGAGAGTTTTGTCTGGTATCGAGATGCGGGCCCGAGTTGGGCTTTTTGGCTGATTTTGGGATTTTGATTAAAGATTTGACCTTTTTCGATTGGGATTGGTTCCTTTAGCATTTGTTTGATGTACTTGAGTTGTTTTTGTTTAGTTTTGAGCCTTTCGGAGGTCGGAACACGCGAGATGACATTTTTGGATCATCTCTTGGCTTGCTCGGTGTTGGAACGGCTTGTTCAAGATAAGTAACTTTTCTAAACTTAGTTCTGAGGGTATGAAACCCCAAGTTACATGCTATGTGATTGATGATGAGGTGATGCACATGCCAAGTGACAAGCTTGTGGGCGTGCACCCTGTGAATGGTGGCTTCGTTGCCTTCATGGCTCTATATAATGGCCCTACTTTGTTGATATCTGTATTTTCACCATGTGATAAATTAATTAAGCTGTCAATCATGCTAGATATCATGTTTAGGCTTTATGCCGATATTGTTATGACCCATAGTGGTTGTTTCTTTCTGTCACCTCACTGATTTCATTGATATTTCGTACTCACTCATATTCATGCATTCATATCATATCTTAGTCTCAGTTGTTATTTATTGATACATCATATTATTACTATTATCGGGCTAGTTTCATGATATTGAGAGCTCGAGAGACTGGAGGGATTGATGACTGAGTGAGGCCGAGGGCCTGATTGTAAGGATATATATGGGATCAGGCTGCACGTCGCAACATGTTTTATTGATTTATGCCTAAGTGGGGCCTAGGGCATAATTGTGAGGATATTTATGGGATCGGGTTGCATGCCACAACATGTTTTATCAATTTATTCCATAATTCGCTTGTTATAGCGCTTGGGCTGAAGGAGCCCCTCCGGAGTCTGCACACCCCCAGTGAGTGCAGGTACCTACTAAGTGCGAGTGCCAAGTGATTAGGAGACTGAGTGACTGTGAGGACTGAGTGAATTGATACTCTGAGAGTATGCATATGGTTTTTGTTGATACCTAATTTTTCCCTATATATTTTTATACTCAAAATACTCTCAAAATAGCATATGTATGCATATATGAGCATCCCAAAA